>CAUYQU010022846.1:0-55181 GCA_963574635.1 Cheracebus regulus
CTGCTTATTTGTTATTTTCATCCCCTATTCCTTCCTGTCTCCATTGTTAAGCACAATTATTGGCATAAAAGAGGTTTTTAATACCCATTTTTAGACTGCATTCTAGGCTGGGCAATAAAACAAGAATCCCATTCTCTCTCCCTCTTTCTCGTCCTCTTTCTTTCTTTCTCTCTTTCATTCTTTTTCTTTCTTTCTTTTGCTGTTTCTTTCTTTCTTTCTCCTTTTCTCTCTTTTTCTAAAATAATAATAATAATAAAAAAAAATAGTACAGCTGCTTTGGAGAGTTTGGTCGTTCGTCAAAAAGTTAAAGGAAGTTAGCGTATGAGCCAGCATTATCACTCCTATATGCATACCCAAGAGATTTGAAAATGTATGTCCACAAAGACTCATTAAAGAATGTTTATGGAAGCATTATTTATGATAGCCGAAAAATGAAAGCAACCCAAATATCCATCAACTGATAAGTGGCTAAACAAAATTGGCATATTTGTATAATGAAATACTATTCAACAATGAAAAGCAATGAAGTACTGATTTATGATACAACACAGATGAGACTTGAAAACATTACATTAACTGAAAAGCGAGACACAAAAGGCCCCATATTGTATGATTCTATTTATATGAAATGTTCAAAATAGGCAAATCTGCTGAAACTAGATTAGTGGGTGCCAGTGGGTGGGAGGAGGAGGGATAGAGAGTGACTGCTAATGGGCATGGTGTTCCTTTCTGGGGTGATGAAAGTGTTATGAAATTAGATGATGGTGAGAGTTGCATAACTCTTTGAATATACCAAAAGCCACAATTGTTTTATAAAAAAAAAACTAGTGAGGTTGTTTCAAAAGCACTCAGAAGCCAACCTGAAGAAATTCACAGACCTAAAGTAGGAGATAATTTGAGCCTTGGTAAGGATAATAACTATAGTGTATATACATCAAATATGCTTAAATCTATGAGTTAGTAATGACATCAAAATGTATAAAACCTAATGACTTGTTATTTTGAAAACTGTTAATAAAAAGGAAGAATTAACCATTTATCCCACCTTTTCTAGATTATCTGTGCCTCAATTCATTCAAAAACTGTTTGGTTATACCCTACTGTAGGTAAATATTTAATGTAAGGAAATTTCTCTTTCTAGAAGTATAAGCTTATAAACAAATGAAGAGTGATGGAATTTAAAAGGCACTTTTGCCACCATGATAAACTAATGAGTTTCAACAATGATCATCAGTAACTGCTATCATCACCAAAAAGAGAAAAGAGTTTTATTACCTATGTACATATGGAGTAGTAGTTTCACCAAAACAGCTTAAATCTGATGAAGCCCCTATAACTACCAAATTATAGAAAACAGGACAAAGAATGTGTTAAATAACACCATAGGGATGCAGTGAGTGAAAATCAGACTCTGAGTAACTCTATAGGACACATACACAAAAAATTACAGGTATACCTCAAAGATATTGTGGGTTTGGTTCCATACCACTGCAGTAAAGCAGATATCATAATTGAGTTGCACAACTTGACTTCTCAGTGCATATGAAAGTTACGTTTACCCTATACTGTAAACATTATTAAGTATGTGATACTTACTAAGTATGTGATAGCATTATGTCCTTAAAAATCAATGTACATATCTTAATTTTAAAGTGCTATACTGCTAAACACTGCTAATGATTATCTGAGGCTTCAGTGAGTTCACAACAACTTTTTGCTGTTGAAGGCTTGCCTCTATGTTGATGGCTGCCGACTGATTGGGATAGTAGTTGCCAAAATTTGGTGTGAGTGTGACAATTTCTTAAACTAAGACAACAATGAAGTTAGTCACATTGATTGGTTCTTCCTTTCATGAAAGATTTCTCTGTAACATGCAATGCAGTTTGAGAACATTTTACCCACTATAGAACTTATTTCAAAATTTGAATCAATCCTCTCCCTGCCACTGCTTTATCAACTAAGTTTATGGCATATTCTGAATTCTTTATTGTCATTTCAGCAATATTCACATCTTTACCAAGAGTAGAGTCCATCTCAAGAAACTAGTTGTTTATCAGTAAGGAGCTACTCCTCATTCACTGAAGTTTTCTCATGAAGTTGCAGCAATTCAGTCACATATTCACACTCTTCTTATTTTAGTTCTCTTGCTATTTCCAATACATCTGTAGTTACTTCCTCACTGAAGTCTTGAGCCCCTTAAAGTCATTTATGAGGGTTGGAATCCATTTCTTCCAAACTTATGGGATGTTGACATTTTTACCCCTCATGAATCACTGAATCATAAATGTTCTTATTGGCATTCTTTCCAGTATATTTTCAGTTTACTTTGCCCAGATTCATCCACTATCTATAGCAGCCAGAGCATTATAAAATTTGTTTCTTAAATATAAGGCTTGAAAGTCAAATTTACTCCTTGATCCATGGGCTGCAGAGTGGATATTGTGTTAGCAAGCGTGGAAACAATGTTTATCTCTTTGTACATATCCATCAGAGCTGTTGAGTGACCAGGTATATTGTCAATGGGCAGTAATCATTTGAAATGAATATTTTCTATTCTGAGCAGTAGGTCTCAACAGTAGGCTTAAAATATTCAGTAAGCCATGCTGTAAAAAAGATGTGCTGCTCTTCAGGCTTTGTTGTTCCATTTATAGAGCATAGATACAGTAGATTTAGCATAATTTTTAGGGACCCTAGGATATTTGGGATGGTCACTGAGCGTTGGCCTCAACTTCCAAGTTAACAGCTACATTAGCTCTTTATAAGAGAGTCAGCCTGTCCTTTGAAAATTTGAAGCCAGGCGTTGACTTCTTCCTCTCTAGCTGTGAAAGTCCTAGGCATCTTTTTCCATTAGAAGGCTTTTTTGTCTACATTGAGAATATGTTGTTTAGTGTAGCAACCTTCATTGATTATCTTGGCTAGATCTTCTGGATAACTTGCTACAGCTTCTACATTACTACTTACCTTGCACTTTTATGTTACAGAGACAGCTTCTTTCCTTAAACCTCATGCACTAACCTGCTAGCTTCAAACTTTTCTTCTGTAGCTTCTTTGCCTCTCTCAGCCTTTTAGAAATTGAAAAGAGTTAAGGCTTTGCTCTGGATTAGGCTTTGGCTTAAATAAAGAGAAAGTTGTAGCTTTTTGATTTTCTATCCTGACCACTAAAACGTTCTCCTTAACAATAAGGCTTTTTCATTTTCTTATCATTTGTGTTCACTGGGGTAGTACTTTTAATTTCTTTCAAGAACTTTTCCTTTGCATTCACAGATTGGCCAACCGGTACAAGAGGTCCAGCTTTTGGCGTGCCTGGCTTTTGACATGCCTCCCTCACTGAGCTCAGTTATTTCTGGTTACTGATTTGAAGTGAGAGATACACAATTCTTTTTTTCACTTGAACACCTAGAGGCCAGTGTGGAATTCTTAAGTGCCATAATCTCAATATTGTTGTGTCTCAGGGATAATAGGGAAGCCCTCAGAGCGGGAGTAAGGTTGGGGAATAGCTGGTCAGTGGAACAGTCAGACAACATACATTTATCAATTAAGCTCATCTTATACAGGTGCAGTTCACCATAGTAGATGTAATAATAATGAACAAGTTTGAAATATCATGAGGATTACAAAGTGTGACACAGAGACACAGAGTGAGCACATGCTGTTGGGAAAATGGCACTAATAGACTTGCTCTATACAAGGTTGCCACAGACCTTCAGTTTTTTAAAAGGTGGAGAAAAAGGTGGTATCTGCAGAGTGCAATTTTTTTAAAACTGAATACATAAAACAAGGTATGCCATTACAAAGTAAAATAGAGAAAGTAGCCTGTACTAAAGACATGTCTTCCAATTGCAGTGCATGGACTGTATTTAGAGCGCAATTTAAACAAGTGTAAGAAAAAATTTTAATGTTATTCTAAAATAATAGTTATAGTCCAACTGGGAAAATAGGACCACTGAACTACATATTTGCTGAAATTAAGAATTATTCATTTTTTTGGTATGATAATACTGAATAGGTTATGTTTTTCTGTATTTTTGAAATATATACTAAACTACAGACAAAATAATGCACTAACAATTAGGATTTGCTTAAATAAGGGGGAAAGGAGTGACTGCTAAAGGAAGAGCATAAGGGAGTTTTTCTGGATGAACTGTTCTGAATTGTGTAATACTAATCACAAAGCTGCTATATAACTGACACCAAAAGGGGGGAAAGGGTCAATTTTATGGTATCTTAATATTTTTAATAAAATTTTAAAATTCATATTATAGGAAGAATGAATAGAGCAATAGATGAAATAAGTATGTCATGACTTGATAATATTTGGAGCTGGGTGATGGCACAGAGGTATTCATTATACCATTCTGTCCACTAAAAATTCCTATGTATAATTATTTAGAATATAATGTAAAAGCTTAGAATATTTGAAATCATAGATGGCAAATTTAGGAAAATAACTTCAAAATGAAGGTATCCTAGTATTGCAAACTTGCTTAGTGTAGTGGAATGTAATTAGACAAAGCTGTAAGCAAATGGAAGTGTTATGATTAAACGTATTTTATATCATATGAATATATATGTGAAGTTATTCTCATAAAGCTTTGTTTGCATTTTATGGTTGTTTTTTAGGATGAGAGAGGCTGCAAGAAAAATAGAAGAAAGGCATTTTTCCAACCATGCAACACATGTTGAATTTCTGCCTGTTGAGTGGCGGTCAAAACTTACTCTTGATGGAGGTATGTTTTGTTTAAAACTTTAATGATTTAGCCAATGGCAAACTTTTACCAAAATAAATGCAGAAAGTTTTAAAAAACACTCTTTGTTTATTCAGGACATAGTGTCTTCAGTTTAATTGTCTTGAAGTATACTCACTCTTTGTTCCAGATTATTTAAGAAAATAAAATCCATTGATTTATAGAATAATTATAACGACTTATATCATTTGGACCACAATATAGATTTCATAGATAGTACTGTTTTCATGCATGCCCTCTGGATTATGAGGGCGGGTGGAGGGACATAGCAGGAACAGAATGTTTTCTAAAGTTTTTAACACTAAGTTGATTTGTCAGTACTTTAAAAATATTTTTTGTCGACAATTGCATGCAAACTTACAATTTTATTTCTAATAATTTTCCTCCCATAATTGGAAGATAAAAATCTCAGGTTTTTTGTTTTTCTTTGTCGTTTTTCATACATTCCCTGGGCTGGTGAATTACCATCTAGCATAGAGAAGTTGTACACTTGTTTAAATAAGATCAGTTTAGTTGTCTTCCTTAAAGAGCTATCAGCCAAAATACCTTTCTTTACAGAAAGTTATGTCCCTTAAATATTAAAACCATAAAAACAGAATGTTCAGATTGATTATTTACATAATCTGCAAAAATGAGAGAGCTGTACTGAATATAATAGCAGCTGCCATTTGCTGAACCTTTTGCTATTGTATTGCCTATTGCTGTTGCAGACTGTGCCTGGCAGTCTGCTATGCATTTTACATGGAGTATCTCATTTAACTGTCTCAAAAATCCATGAAGTACCTACTTTATTTTCTCCATCTTACTGATAAGAAAACTGAAACTCAGTAAAAGGTGAATTTAACTAAGAGAGACAGCAGAATCTAGCTCTATATGTTGCCAGAGCCCATGTTTATCACAGTGCTAAACTGCCTCCCTCGATGATTTAAAAGGATTCTTCCATGTCTGTGATTCTGTCTCATAGTCATTTAGGAATGTCAGTTGTAGTTTATCAAACCCAAATGGCATCAAAAATTGGATTGAGTTTAAAAAACAAAAGAATGTTACTGACGAAAACTGATCTCAGCACCAGCGGTTCAGATGTAAAGTTCTAGTGTAATAACAACATGATCCCTTAAAGTTTTCTCATTCATACAGATAAATTGCTCAGGCTTCTCAGGAAAGTACATAATATGGATGAATCAATGTTTAGATAAACTCCTGAGTTTGTAATTTCTCTTAGGTTTAAGCTACTGTGGTAGTATCAAAGACATTCTGATGAGTGAAAGAAGCCAGTCTTGAAAGTTTATATACTTTATGCTTCCATTTTTATGATATTTTGGAAAAGGCAAAACTTAGGGACAGAGAACAGATCATTGGTTAGCAGGGGTTAGGGGAAGCGGGAAGGATTTGAATTTATAGGGGCACCATGTGGAAGTTTTTTGGGGTGATGGAACAGTTCGGTATCCTGATTATGACAGTAGTTACATAAAACTACACATGCATTAAAACTCAGAGTCAATTTTACTGTTTGTAAATTTAAAAATAATTTTTAAAAGGGTGTCTACCTAGAGCAGATATCATTGTGTTCTTTGGTAGTGAAAGGCTAAAACCATTTGCTTTAAATCAGGAATAAGCCAAAGATATCCACTCTTAAAACTTAAACATTCTACTTGAAAGTCTTAGCAGTGCAATAAGAAAAAGAAAAAGAAATAATAGTTACAAAGGCTTAGAAACATCTGTTGTGATTTGTAGGTCATATGCTTGTCTACTCAGAATATGCAAAAGAATGTACAGAAAAATTATTAGGCTGTGCACAGTGGTGTGTGGCTGTAATACTACTCGGTAGGCATAGGCAGGAGGATCACTTGAGTCTGGGAGTTCTGTGCTATAGTGCCCTATGCTAATCAGGTGTTCACACTAAGTTCACTATCGATATGGTGACCTCTCAGGAGCAGGGAACCACCAAGTTACTGAAGAGTGGTGAAAGAGCCCAGGTTGGAAACAAAGCAGGCCAAAACTCTTGTGATGATCATTAGTGGGATCACACCTGAGAATAATTACTGCACTCCGGCCTGGGCAACAGAGAGACCCCATATCTGAAAAAAAAAATTTTTTAATTATTAGAATTAATAAGATAATTTATTAAGATTGTGAAATAGAAATTCCATATATAAACAGAATTGCATTTCTGTATACCAGGAACAGACAAATAGCATCAAAAATATAAGATTCCAAGCAATAAATCTAGCAAAAGATGTATATTTATGTTAGAAATTAAAGGAACTATCAAAAGACCTTAAACACAACTTAAAGATAATTTCCTTAGATTGGATAATTCATTATTTTAGAGGTGTTGATTCTCCCAAATTGATCTATAGATTCCATGTAATTCCAATTAGAATTTCCAGAGTTTTTCATGAAGCTTGACAAGCTTATTCTAAAATGATTGTCAAAGAACAAAGGGATAAACAATCAACAAAATGAAGAGACAACCCACAAAATGTGATAAAATATTTGAAAACTACCCATCTGACAAGAGATTAATAACCAGAATATATAAGGAGCTCAAACAACTCTATAGGAAAAAAAATTGAATGATCCCCAAAAATGGGCAAAAGATTTGATAGGTATTTTTTAAAAGAAGACAAACAAATGGCAAACAGACACATGAAAAAGTGCTCAACATCATTGATCATCAGTGAAAGGGAAATCAGAACTATAATGAGGTATTATCTCACCCCGGTTAAAATGGCTGTTTTCCAAAAGACAAGCAATAACAAATGCTGGAGAGGATGTGGAGTACACTGTTGGTCGGAATGTAAATTAGTACAATCACTATGGAGAACAGTTTGGAGGTTCCTCAGAAAACTGAAAATAGAGCTACCATAGGATCCAGCAATCGCCCTGCTGGGTGTATATGAAAAAGAAAGGTAGTTAGTATGTTGAGTAGACGTCTGCAGAGGCCTGTGTTTGTTGCAGCACTGTTCACAACAGCCAAGATCTGAAAGTAACCTAAGTGTCTATCAACAGATGCATGGATAAAGAAAATGTGGTACATACACACAACGGAGTACTGTTCAGCCATAAAAATGAGTAATATCCTGTCATTTGAAACAACATGTATGGGACTGGAGGTCATTATGTGATGTGAAGTAAGCCAGGCACAGAAAGACAATTATGATATGTTCTCATTTGTGGGATCAGAACAACTGAACTTATGTAGATAGTGATCAGGATGGTTATAAGAAGCTGGGAAGGGTACTGGGGAGGTGGGGATGGTTAGTGGGTACAGAAAAATAAAACGAATAAGACCTAGTGTTTCGTTACACAACAGGGTGACTATAATTAGGAATAAATTAGTGGTACATTTTAAAATAACTAAAATAGTAGAATTGGATTGTTTATAACACAAAGGATAAATGCTTGAGGGGATGGTTACCCATTTTCTGTGACATGATTACTACGTATTACCTGCGTTTATCAAAATATCTCATGTACCCCATAAACGTGTATACCTTCTATGTACTCATAAAAATTAAAAACTTAAAGGAACAAAGGTCTGAAAATAGCCAAGACACAGAATGATGGATTTGAGGAGGGGAGTCTTGTCTTACTATGTAGCTAGACCTATTACTGTATTTAAACTTCCATAAATATCCTTTGCACAAGAATAGGCAAATAGATCAGTGATTAGATACTCCCTAAACAGACCTGTGCTTAATTTGGAAACCTTACATATATCAGAGCTGGTATTACAGATCATTAGCAAAAGGATGGCCTCTTCCATAAATGATATATGGTAACTGGGTGTCCTATGAGGGAAAAAAAGTAAAAAATGATCTCTACTTCACATTTTACATGGATCAAAAACATAATATACGAAAGCCAAGACTTTAAAACTTTTTAGAAAAATATGTGAAACAGTATCTTTATAACCCAAAGTGCAAGGAACATATTCTTATTATATAAAAAAAAATGCATCTGTAAAGTAACATGGATAATTTGGTTAGATTAAAATTAAGGACTTCTCTTTACCATTAGGCCATAAAAAACGAAAGACAAGCCACAATCTGGGAAAAAGATGTTGTAACAGAACAACAGATATAACCACCAAAGGTTTGATATCCAAAATAAAGGACAGGAAACTTAGGTGGGAAAGAAAAGATATTTAAAAATTTATATATCTATATTTTTCTAGTAATCAAGGAGATGCAAATTAAAGCCATAGTGAAATATCATTCACACCCATCAGGCAAAGATTTAAGAAAGTGACAATACCAAGTGTTGTTGGGGTTGTGTAACAGTGAGGGTTTTCATTTACTATTGGTGGGAATGAAACTTGGTAAAAGTTACTTTGGAAGATTTAAGTTGAATGTGAATATACCCTTTGACACAGTTTTACTTCTTAGAGATTTACTCTAAGAAACTCTTAAACATGTGCACCAGGAGATGTGTAAAACAATGTTACTTAGGATCCTGATTTATATGTTGTAGCGAAAAACTAGAAACAACCCAAATGACTCTAAAAGGAGAATGGATAAATTATGATATAGGTATAGAGTGACATGTACTATACAACAGTGAAAAAGAGTGGATTGCAGCTATTTGCATCAACTTGGATGAATCTCAGAAACATAATATTGGGTGGAGGGGTGCAAGCAAACCACAGATAATACTTCAGTTTACACAGTGTTCAGAATCAGCTAAAATCTTTAGGCTCTGGCACATAGTAAATTCTGTAGAAGTAATTGGGTGCAGTTATTAATATTATTACACATGTAAATATATAAAGAAAAGCACAATTAATACAAACCTTTTACCTGTAGTTACTTTTCCCTCTCTGCTAAGAGAGGCCTGTGATCATTTAGGAATATATTGAGTTTCTAAGGTACTGGCAGTATTCTTAAACTAGATGGTATGAACATGTTTTTCTTTTTATAAATTACTCTTTAACATGCCCATACAGAATTAAATACCTTCATTTATATGTGTCTGTATTTCACAGTAAAAACTTTTTTTGGAAATGCATTAAAATGATATTTGAAGTATTTTTGCATCAGCGTTGTAGTCACACCTTCCCCTTTTACAATTTAAAAATAGGTACAGTCTGTAAATACGTTGTACACCCACAAACAGCAACAGTATTTCCCTTTACATCTTTGAAAAAAAAAATCTAACCTTTGCTTGTCTTTCCCTTCCAGTTATTATCACATTGTATTAAAGTGGAGAAATAAGTAAAATAACCTAAGCCAATGCAGTGAAAAAGAATAAAAGAAATTGCATTTGACTAAAATCATAAGCCTTGCTCACCTTGTGCTTTCAAATCACAGTATTCAAGTAATAGTGCTTTGTATTTCTGTAAGAAATATGAAATTTTCTGTATCTCTAATAATTTTATTATATGTCTAATAGAATCCCAAGGTAGAATTTCCATTTGTTAGGCATAACTCATGGAAGGCTGTACTGGTTTGAAATGTAGTTTATGTAGCAGGGTTTTTCTCAGTACAGTAAATTACACCACCTTTATCTTGTTTACTGAAGAGGCCCATTGCTGATTTATTTGCCTTTGTGCATATTGGCGATCTGACCGTTCTTACCAATAGAATCTTTCACTCCTAAAGATAGACAGATGCCAAGTGTAGGATAACGTGTTTTTTACTGTGTTGCTGGTTGCCACCAGTGGCTCTAGGCAGTCTACATGGGTATTGCCAAGCCAAAGGTGCATAAATCAAAAAAAGAGAGAGGCTGGGCACGTGGCTCACACCTGTAATCCCAGCAATTTGGGAAGCCTAGGCGGGCAGATCAGTTGAGGTCAGGAGTTAGAGACCAGCCTAGCCAAGATGGTGAAACCCCCATCTCTACTAAAAACATAAAAATTAGCCAGGCATTGTGGTGCACACCTGTAATCCCAGCTACTCAGGAGGCTGATGTAGGAGAATTGCTTGAGCCAGTGAGCTGAGATCACACCACTGCCCTCCAGCCTGGGGGACAGAGCAAAATTCCATCTCAAAAAAAAAAAAAGAGAGAGAAAGGAAACAGAAAAGGAGGTACAAAAAGACTTGGGATTATGTTTTGACACTTGTTCTAAAATATGTGGCCTGATTTTGCTCTGGGTACCCCTGAACTTCATGCAAAAGCCAGTACATAGAAAAAAGGGTGAGGCTTTATAGATTTGATAATGACTTTCATCCTTTAATGTTTCTTTTCATATCCTGTTTGTCTTTTATGGTTTTTTTCTTGCAGTATTTTACAGGAAGGGAAGGTCCATTAAAGCCAAAGCTGGTCTTGAATATTTAAATGTTAACTTAAATAGTTATTCAGGCAACATAATTTTCTTTGCTATTTTTTTCCTATAACAGAGACCTTCTATAAGTTTAATTTACTTGTCTTGTTTTTTTGTTTGTTTTTGTAGACACTGTTGATTCCATTACTCCTGACAAAGTACGAGGTTTAAGGGATATGTTGAACAGCAGTGCAATGGACATAATGTATTATACTAGTCCACTTTATAGAGATGAAGTAAGTATCATGATTATCTTGCTGTTGTGTATTTTTTAGTGATAGCTTATAAAATGTCCTGAATTTTAATATTTTATTATTTTTTTTAAAGCAAATGAGAAATTACAGGAATTTATTAATCTATAAATTAGCCTATTTTTAATAATAAATTTGATAGTCTTCAAACAAGACATTGGGACCCTTAACAAATAACGGATAGTCTCAGGGGTCAGGGACAGGTTAGAAAATGGCTCCTTGAGAAATAACAGATTTCATAAATCTGATTAATTTTATCTTTGATTGTCTTCACAAAAGAGTTTTAGACATAAAATGTCCTTTGAATGTTTTGCATATGATGGACTTTTATTGCCTCACTTCTGTAATGGATTCGGACAGTTTTCAAATGGTAGTTTTGCCGATGCCTCCCAAGAGTAACTCGTAGGGGTGAGAGGTGAAGGTTTATTCAAGAAGATGAGAGAATCTCCACCAAATGTGTTTTGTCACTTTATTGATAAGAAGGAAAGGAATTCTGTTTAGTAGGAATAACATTTGTTAATTGCCTAAGATGTGTTAACTTAATTCTTATTTTAAAAAGCCCTGTGAAGTAGGTATGATTAGTATCCTCATTTGAAGGATGAGGAAACTGATGCCAAGAGAGACTTGGAGGCTTGCTTATTGTGTCTCACTTAAAAAGTGGCAAAGCCAGGATTTGAACCCAGGCAATATAGCTACATAGCTTACACTGTTTACTACTCCTCTCCTCTGTGTTCACAATATAGCTAGTCTGTTATTTATTGGCCCGATTATTTTGACTTTGCTGGGCCTTAAATCAGTAAATATTTAGTGAGTCTCTACTCTATAACAAACACTGGCTAACAGGGGGCCACTTTACTGCAAACTGTTACCTCTCATTAGCAGGGAGACAGGGAAAATCAGTTCAAGTGTTTGAAAGTAAGATTGGTCGCTTTGGTAACATTTATTTATCAAGAATCCTGGGTAAGATTTGATAATATATATGTATACTGAATCATCTGATTGAAGATGTTTTGAACTAAGAATATTACCTACATGTTTATTGAAAATTAGTTTATTGAGAACTTAGTATGTATAAGATACTATACAAGGGAGAGTCTCTGCCTTCAAGAAAGCTTAAAATATTACAGTACATAGGTCCACCTTCATGAAATGTATCTAAGGAAGAAAAATCCATGAAAATGTTTGTAATTATTCTTTTTTTCCTTCTGAAAGAAGTCTTTAGGCTTATTGTTATAGTACTTAAGATAAATTACATTTCCATATTTCTTCATAATGATATATGGCCCCAATTTTTGTTCTAAAAACCATGCAGTAGAAATTATATTTTGCAAATTGTATGTGAGCTCTACAGATAGACTACCTGATTCCAGTCCCACTGTAACACTTAATTTTTATATGGCTTCTCTATCTGCAAAGTGGATATTCTAACAAGTAGCTACTCCATAGCGTTCTTGTAAAGATTAATTGAGGTAATGCTTATATTAACATGTGGCCCTTGGCAGTCAAGAATTACTATTATTACAGGTACTATAATATCAAATCATTTTAGTTTCTGAATTCTGAGTAAAATTCTCCAATGCTGAAACAGATGTGTTGCTGCCTATAGATACCTCTGCTTTCATAAGAGAAATAAGGGTCTGATGTTTTGGTTGGGAGCTTTCTTTCTTTTATCAATTTTTTTAATCTAAAAATATTCCTAACTAAGCTTTGAAAAACTAAGTCTGGAGTGGAGCCTGACAGTAGGATTTAATGTATATGTTTACTGTATAAAGATCATAGATTTCTTAAGATTCCATAACCTATAACTATCTTTATAATAGACATGTAAAGTATTTCAGAGTTAACAGGTTTATTGTTTTATATGTATTAATTTATAAATTTAATTTGCCAGATATTTTCTGAGCACATTTTGACACACTTTCATTTCTATAAGCTAGTAAAGAGACATAGATTTGGCAAAGGAAGTAACAGATGCTGTTGTTTGTATATCATTTCTCCCCAGTATTTTTATGTTCTTGAGTATGGAAAAAGGAAAAAACAGTTTTATCCCATACCCCAATTCTATCTTTAGAAATTCAAGCAAGTGATAACAAGGTTCTAACCCAAAATAGTGTCAGTAGGAATAAAGAGAAGAGATGGATTCAAAATATGATAGAATTAAGAGGTCTTGAAATGATTTGTTATGAGTGATACTGGAAGGGAAGAGACAGATGACGCTTACAATTTCTAGCTTAGGCAATGGTAGATGGTTCCAATATTAACTATAAACAGAGGAAGGAGAACCAGATTTTTGCAGAGGATCTTAGTATGTATAAGACTAGAACATAAGGAAAATAATGAATTATACTTGTAAAATTTTTTACAGGTAAAATCATATGTACTTGTAAAATTATATGTTTATGATTTCCTTCTGGAGTTGTACAGCACTGACTATAATATCAGAAATGAAACTAGTGAGAGTGGAGGGAGGAGGATAGCAGAAAGCATGTTACCATACACATACACATACACATACGTGCATATATATGGTTGGTGGTAACCCTAAGAGGGCTCAAACCTCTGGCCATTGGCTAATGGTGACTGAGCAAATTGTCACTTTCTGTAATGTTCTTATATGTGGAAAGATAACTATCCTTGTAAGGGCACTGAATAAAATAGATATTCAGTAGGAAGAGGGAACCAATGGCTGTAATAAATGGGAGACAAAGGGAACACCCACTTCTTTGAATTAGTTTGTCTTTTGATCCAGATGAATTTCATGGGAGAGCACTGAGAACTTGTGACTGAGATTCATCAGCAAACTTTAGCAGAGATTTTCAGACATCCCATCCCCAATTAGAATCATTTCATACTCATTAAAAATAATAGCAAAAATAAAACCCGGGTGGGGGTGGTGAGTACTGGAATTTAACGATATCATTATAAATTCAGCAATTTCTAAAATATGCAGGTGTGTTGTAGGTATTACTTAAATATGTAAGTGAATATGTATATATACGGACATAGCTCAGAGTTCAGACCATACAATGAAGTGAATGTCACAATAAAGCAACTCATGCAAATTTTTTGGTTTCCCAGTGCATATAAAATTATGGTTACACTATACTATAGTCTGTTAAGTGTGCAACAGCATTGTGTCTGAACAAATATACGTACCTTAATTTTAAAGAGTTTATTGCTATAAAATACACATAGAAATGAAATGAGCACTTTGGAAAAATGACACCAGTAGACTTACTCAACACAGGGTTGCCACAAACCTTCAATCTGTAAAGAAAAAAAAAATGCAATGTCTGCAAAGTGCAATAAAACAAGATATGCCTGTTCATGCATGAATTTCCTAACTTTGTCCCCTGAAGTAGCCAAGAAGCAGACACCCTAACTGAGCACACCTAGCACCCAGATCTTTTCCTCTAGTGCTGTTATTTCACGCTGAGGAAAACCAGGATTCCTCAGGAAAATGGCTGATTCTGGGGCTAGGACAACTTATGACAGAAGGTAGGAAGATGCTCAAGAGAATCACGGGGCAGGTCACAAGAACACAGGGCCAAATTAAAGAAGCAGCTCTCACTAGCCAAATCTGGAACAATTTGAGCACCAAAATAATTAATTATTGTTACTTATTTAAGGAATTATTAGTACTTTTAATATGGAATTATATTAAGGATAATGTAATAAGGAATTATAAATCATTTTAAAAATTATTATAAGTTCATATTGACTATAAATAAATAAATGGGGAGAAAGGAGGATCCTTGCTTACAGTAGAGTGCCAAAGGCCTGATAGAGGGAGTCCTGGGGTTGGAAAGCCATTTTGCAGCTATTATGGTAGGATTAGGTAAGAGAAGACTGGATACTAAATTGAAGGCAGTATTTTGATGAGGAGCAGGATATTTACATGGTCATAAACTAACTATATCCTGCTTTTACATGGTCATAAAAAAATAAACTATTCATTTGAGAAAGAGTGACAATAATTATATGCTAGAGAAATCAAGCAATACCTAACCTGGGTATTCCTGAGGAACCCAGGAATAATGGACATTATGCACCTCCAGATATGACACGTGGAGACGGACACAACATCACTTATACAGTATTCTGACAATGAGGAAACATCAGACAAACACAAAACAAGGATGTTGTAATACAAAGTAGGGATGAGACTGTATTGTTTACAAATATTATCAGGCTGGGTGCAGTGGCTAATGCCTGTAATAATCCCATTACTTTGAGAGGCCATGGTAAGAGTATCACTTGAGCCCTGGAGTTCTATACCAGCCTGGGCAACACAGCCAGACCCTGTCTCTACCAAAAATAATTTTTTAAAAAAATTAGCCAACTATGGTGGTTTGTGCCTGTAGTCCCAGCTGCTCAAAATGCTGAGGCCAGGGAGGATTGCTTGAGCCTGGGAGGTCAAGGCTGCAATGAGCTGTTCTCATGCCACTGTACTCCAACCTGGGTGACAGTGAGACCCCCATCTCAAAACAATAAAAGAAAAATCAGTATCATAAAGGTAGAGTGGCTGCAGAAAATGTTCCCAATTAAAGGATGCTAAAGAGACATGTAGCTAAATACAATGTCTCATCCTAGACTGTATCCTGTACTGGATTGGAGAAACTGCAGTGAAAGACTTTATTAGATACATTGGCAGAATTGGAATGTGGATGGTAGATTAGATGAAATATTAGATCAAAATAAATTTATGAAGTTGATTACTATGATTATAGAAGAGAATATTCTTAGTTTTAGAAAATAAACAATGAAGAATTTAGTGGGTAAAAGACCATGACATATGTAATATATCCTTAAATGGTTCCCAAAAAAGGTGAGGGTCTATGTGTTTGTGTTTATTATAGAAACAGAACAAGTGATAAAACAAATGGGATAAAATGCTAACAATAGGTGAACTTGGATAAAGGTTGTATGAATGATCTTTGTGCTATTTTTATTTTGCAACATTTTATATATTTGAAATTATTTTCAAATAAAAAGACACCGGGCATGGTGGCTCATGATGGTAATCCTAGTACTTTGGAAAACTGAGGCGGGCAGATCACTTGGGCTGGGAGTTTGAGACCAGCCTGCCCAACATGGCAAAACCCCATCTCTAAGAAAATAGAAAAATTAGCTGTGCATGGTGGCAGGCACCTGTAGTCCCAGCTACTCGGGAGGCCAAGGCAGGAGAATCTCTTGAACCCAGGAGGCACAGGTTGCAGTTAGCTGAGGTCGTGCCCTTGCACTCCAGCCTGGGTGGCAGAGTGAGACCCCATCTCAAAAAAAAAAAAAAAAAGTTAAGAAAAGGAATAGTTTCCCAGATATCCCAGAGATTCTCATTCAGTGGTTCTGAGATGGAGCCTGTGATTTTGTATTTTTAACATTTTCCCTACTTGATACCATCCCAGCAATTCTGGGAGAACACTGCTTAAGGGATTGTGAAGAACAAAAGGGGTGCTTCCTAAGTAAGAGGTGGGCAAACATTATTCCATTTTTTTTTTTTTGAGACGGTCTCGCTCTGTCACTGAGGCTGGAGTGCAGTGTTACAATTTCAGCTTACTGCAGCCTCCATCTCCTGGGTTTAAGTGATTCTTGTATCTTAGCCTCCTCAGTAGCTGGGACTATGGGCACAAGCCAACACACTTGGCCAATTTTTGTATTTTTAGTAGAGATGGGGTTTCACCATGTTGCCCAGGCTGGTCTTGAACTCCTGACTTCAAGTGATACTCCCACCTTGGCCTTCCAGAGTGCTGTGATTACAGGCACAAGCCACCGTGCCTGACCTATTCCTATTTTTAAAAAAGAAAAGTTGATTCTGCAAATTAAAATCTATTAATATGAGATTGGTTTTGGGTAATAGCCTAGAATAAATTATTTAAAAGTATATGTTTCCTTAGGGAAGGAATGATTAAGGGTAAGTCACATACTTAGTGAATGAACCTTGTTTGGTTATTTGAGAGGCATTTGAAAGAACCTTTCCCCACCCAGCCTTCTTCTCTGAGCCTTTGTAGTCAAATAGATGCAGATTCAAAACCTGCCACTTCTGTAATCCCAGCACTTTGAGAGGCTGAGGCCGGCAGATCACTTGAGGTCAGGAATTTGAGACTAGCCTGACCAACAGGGTGAAACCCTGTCTCTAAAAATACAAAACTTAGCTAGGCATGGTGGTGTGCACCTGTAATCCTAGCTACTTGGGAGGCTGAGGCACGAGGATCACTTGAACCTGGGAGGAGGCAAGGTTGCAGTGAGCCAAGGTCACGTCACTGCTCTCTAGCTTGTGTGACAGAGCAAGACTCCACCTCAAAAAAAAAAAAAAAAAAAAAAACCTGTTACTTAACCAATGTGACCTTAGGTCGAATTTCTCACTTTGTTAGCTTCCTCACTTATAAAATGGGATAAAATAGGTACTGATAAAGTTTGTCATGAGGATTAAAGATGAAATGTTTGTAAAGTTTCCAGTACAATTTGTGGTCCTTAGACATTCAAGTTATGATTGCTTCTGTGTATATTTGTATTTATGAATTGCAAGGGCCATAATTTTTTTAATGTGCTTATTCTGTTAACTTGTAAAGATCAGTGGATAGAAAATATGGAAAGGAACATGTTCGTTTACTGTAATGAACTTTGTAGTAACACAACTGTCTCTAAAGATAGAAGTGGACACTTTAAAATGGAGATGCGCACTAAGGTAGAGGCTGAGTAACCACTTCTCAGGGATGCTACTGAAGGGACGCCTACCTTCACAGCAGTTTAAATTACATCATTGCTGAGGTCCCTTTTAACTCTCAGATTCTGACATGTTCATGGGAGAACCCTAATTAATGATTTTCCTAATAATTCCTGAAAAGAATTATTAGGAGAAAAGTTGTGTGTATCAATCAGTACTTCTCAGATGACTTTCTGAGGACCAGTTTAAAAAAATCAGTCAAAAAATTAATTGTAGACTGTCAAGAGATCATCAGAGAGCCTTTGGCCCTTTCTTCAACCTTAAAGTAACACAAGAAATCCAGAGATCTTGTATAAATCTGAACTCTCTTTTCAATAGCTTTTAGAAATAAAGAATTAGAAATGTCCTAGTCATATCTTGACATTATTTGAATTATTTAATTCATATCTATGACTAAAACTCTCTAAATTACATTTTCTCATTACATTTCTTGAAGCAGTGAGAACAAAGGACTAACCATTCCTCAGCTGTATTTTGTGTATTTGGACTCACTCTTGAAACTGCCGGGTTTTTCCTCCTCACGTTCATTTCCTTCATAAATGTTAGCTCTGAGCAATGGTTATGGGAATTAGAAATTATTTTAAACTTTTGAAAAGCTATGCAGTGCTTACTGTGTAAGAGATTCGCTGACTTGATTAGATCATATTGTAGACCTAATAAATAAAAAAATTAACATCACAGGGTGTATTGTTAATCTTGGCTGAGATGTCCCAAATGAATACATTTGGTCACAAAGGGATCCTAATTGGGAGAATATAATTGGATCAGAAAGGAGAATAAAAAAGGAAGAAAAAATGTCCAATTAGAATAAACTTGTCGGATGCAACATCAAGGTGAATTTCTTCTTTCACTGATGAGTGGATGAGATAGAGAAGCATTTAGAGGGAGTACAAAGCTATTTAAAAAGTTGACTTTCAGAACCATAATGTCTGACCACAGCTGTCCCATATATATGCATAAGCAATAGAAAAAGAAAATGCTGCCAAATCCAGATATGCTGTAATAAAGATATACAAAGGTCATTTCTAATCAATTGTGCAATTATTAAAACAGATAACATCATCAGCTCTTCAGAAACTGTCTATGCTATGACTCATTCCATAGTGAAATATTTAAATATCAAATAGACTTTCTCTGCCTTAGATAATTTGCTTGTCTTTTTTATCCATATATGATTGCCAAACTAATGAAGTATTTGGTGTAGTGAGAGATGCTTTAAAATTTTGAATGTAAAATAGGTTAATTACTGGTAATGTGATTTCCTTTTTTAAAAAAACTTTAATATGGGAGTGAGCTGGTATTTTATAAAAACAAAAAGATTGGGTACTTTTTGTCAAAGTACTAAAGTGTGTGTCTTTTAGTGCTTTGAGATTTACATGGTACAAGTCTTAAAATCAAGGTCTTGAAAAATAAAAACTATTAAGAACTGTTGTTTTTTAATTTTATTTATTTATTTATTTCCTTTGAGACAGCATCTTGCTCTATCACTCAGGCTGGAGAGCAGTGGCATAGTCTCAGCTCACTGCATCCTCCACCTCCCGGGTTCAAGTGATTTTCCTGCCCCAGCTTTCTGAGTAGCTGAGGTTACAGGCAGGAGCCACAATACCCAACTAATATTTCATATTTTTAGTAGAATTGGAGTTTCACCATGTTGGCCAGGTTGGTCTCAAATGCCTGATCTTGTGATCCGCCTTCCTCAGCTTCCCAAAGTGCTGGGATTACGGGCGTGAGCCACAGCGCCCAGCTGAACTGTTGCTTTTAATGGAAATTATTTTATCTAAGCATTAGCTTTCTCTGTACCTTCTTTATATAGATTGCAAATCAAGAAAATTGTGAAATTTTAAGTTGCTTGATACTCTTATCAAAGCCAAATCCAAAGCATAATATTATAGTTCCCTTCAAACAGAGCTGTACAGTATTCCATGCTGCATATTTTTTATACCAAATTAACTAGAGCTTTACTTACGATCCATGTCTTAGAAGGTGTTTATACACATTGCCATTAAATCACTAGTTTCTAAAGTGTGGTCCTCAGGCCAGTAACATCAACATCATCTGGGAGCATAATGAAATGCAAATTCCCAGGCCACATCTCAGCACTTCTGGATCAAAAAGTCTGGGGTAGTACCTAGAAATCTGTATTTAACAAGCCTTCTGGGTTATTCCGATGCATGCTGCAAACTGAAGAACTGTTGCACTAAAGCACAGAATTCTCTTTTTCTTCCTGAGGAAAAAAAATGTCTAATTAAAATAAAACGTTTGCATTACCTCTAGAGAAAAGGCAGCTTATCATCCTTCCACATGCTGCAAGCTTGTCTTATCCTTTTCTTTCTTTATCAGCTGAATATATCTCATCAGGCATGATAGTTTCAGAGCTTTAACTAGACCTCAGTATTGTAATATGGAGCTCTGAGATGTTAACAGAGAGACCATCATTCCTTTATTCATGTCACTGCCAACCCTGCCAATCATAAAGTACGTAAAGAATGATTTTCAGGTTGTGTCAGCGGATAAAGAATGTTCAATAAAAGCTGATAGTGGCTAGTTTTCTCGAGATATAGTAACAAGGTTGAAAACAGAAGCAATAAATAACCAATATTTGTATGTCAGAGTAGCAGCTTGCATATTAAGAAGTACTGAAATGAGAAATTGAACATCCAGCAGGAAATTCATAATTGAATAGAAGTAGGCAATGGTAGGAAGAAGAGAAGACTGCCTTAACACTCAAGTCAGGTCCCAGTTTGGGTTTTAGTAACAAAAGAACCTTATTCTTCTGACTTTATGGAGTATTTCAGTAATATTTGTTAAAGCTTAATTTCAAAGAAGGCAGTTGTACAAAGAAATGTTACAAAAATACTCCCTATGTTGTTAACCTCTAAACTTAAAATAGCCCTGTTTTCCAGACATAGAAAACAACTTTTACTTTCATGTCTGCATTTCCAACTTACTGGGAATTTGAACTATCCAGTAGATCAACTTTAGTTTATTCTTCAATCATACAGTGGCCTTTTATTACCTCTATCTAAGTGCACAATAATTTATAATAGGTTAGTATACCTATTATCATAAACCCAGATAATCATTTCTAAAATTTACTGACTACAAGGAACAAAAATTTAGAATTGCACATGGAAGTTAAAATGAAGAAGAATTTGCAGGGGTCTTTGAAAATCTTATTGGTATCTGCATAGAACTTGGGTTTTTTTTTTTTTTTAATCTATGGAACTGCTGGCTTACACAGTTGGTTTAAGGACTACAAAAGGATCTATGTAGGTAATATCTGCCTATATTATTTATTTATTTATTTATTTATTTATTTATTTATTTATTTATTTAGAGACAGAGTCTCGCTCTGTTACCAGGATGGAGTACAGTGGCGAAATCTCGGCTCACTGCAACCTCCGGCTCCCAAGTTTGAGTGATTCTCCTGCCTCAACCTCACAAGTAGTTGGGACTACAGGCACACACCACCACACCCAGCTAATTTGTGTATTTTTAGTAGAGATGGGGTTTCACCACGTTGGCCAGGATGGTCTGATCTCTTGACCTCATGATCCACCTGCCTCAGCCTATCTGCCTATATTCTTAGTGATGATATGGATTATAATGTTATGTATACCTTACTTTATTCCTGCAAGATTTTGAAAGACCTAAGTTAATTTTAATAACCTAGGTATATTCAGTCAGTAATGTATGTTTTTTCTACCTTAATATATTTGAGTTTAGAATAAGTCAGTAACAATCTAATATGATAATGTTTTCTTATTTCAAACAGCTAGTTAAAGGCCTTCAGCAAGAGCTGAATCGATTATATTCCCTTTTCTGTTCTCGGAATCCAGACTTTGAAGAAAAAGGGGGTAAAGTCTCAATAGTGTCACATTCCTTGGGATGTGTAATTACTTATGACATAATGACTGGCTGGAATCCAGTTCGACTTTATGAACAATTGCTGCAAAAGGAAGAAGAGTTGCCTGATGAACGATGGATGAGCTATGAAGAACGGCATCTTCTTGATGAACTCTATATAACAAAACGACGGTAAAATATCCTAATCTTCTGAAAATTTTTTTAATTTCTTAATGGAATTACTATACCTTTTGGGAGAAGACTAAAAATTGCATGATAAAGAAACAATTCATGGTTCAGGATACAAAGATTACTACATAGCATGCCTAATCAAACTAGAGACTGTTAATTTTCATAGTAATTACATAAATTTTCCTGCAGCATAAAATAAATTGTTTTGTTATTCTCCTTGTATTCCTTTCATCTTTTCTTCACAATTGGGAGTGAAATTTAATACTTATTCCAAGCTTAGTCATTGCATAGAATCCTTATTGAAATTGTTTACCAGTTTATAAATGTTTGTAGTTTTACTGACCTTTCGAGATGGATTTCTAACTTTCTTATTATTCTGAAAATAATTTTAAGTGCTTTCCTGGCAAAAACATTTTTTACATATGTTATATGTATAAACATAATTGTATGTGTTATATAATTATAGATGTTATGATTATTTAATAATTTATGGCCTTCCCGACACTATCTTTTAATTCTTTGCTACATTTCTACCTTCATCTCTAGTTACATGCCTTATCATCTGTGTTCTTTTTATCCAGTTAATTCTAAGATGACAATGAAAAATCACTCATTTTGATAATTTACTAGCATGTTAAATGTGCTCATTGACTAAAATTTTTACTCGTTTTGTTTTTGTCTTATAGATATTAACTAAGGATTTTATTTAGAATCTTATTAAGTACCATACATAAATATTATACTGTCAAAATAATTGATACTTTTGAAATAAAGCGTCATGTTTGGCAAGCCTCAGAGGAGCATTTTAGATGTATAAATCCAGTCAAACTTAAAAATAAAAAATAAAAATAAGCAAGCAAGCATGGAAAATAACAGTTTTTTTGTTTTTGTTTTTTTTTGAGACAGAGTCTTGCCCCATTGCCCAGGCTGGAGTGCAGTGGCACAATCTCGGGGCATTACAGCTTCTGCCTTCGGGGTTCAAGTAATTTTCCTTTCTCCCACCTCTCTAGTAGCTGGGCTAACAGGCACCTGCTACCACACCCAGCTAATGTTTGTACTTGCAGTAGAGATGGGGTTTCACCATGTTGGCCAGGCTGGTCTTAAACTCCTGACCTTAAGTGATCCGCCCACCTCAGCCTCCCAAAGTGCTGGGATTCCAGACATGAGCCACTGTACCTGGCCAACTATAGCTTTAAAAAAAAATCCATAGTTTACTAAATAGTTTACATAGTTAAGTAGCTATGAAACATTGTAATGGAAAATGATGTTCATCAACAGAGAAGGGTTAAACTGTGGTTCACCTGCATTTTGGACAGTTATAGTTGTTAAAAAATACTGAAGTAGGTCAGGAGGCAATGAAATGAAAAGGTCTCTAAACTATTAAGTATAGAAAAGAGAGAACAGTATATATGGTATTAACCATTTGGTATAATTTTTTAAAAGGTGTGTATGTGCTTGTATATGCCTCACATTTTACTACAAAAAAAAGCTATTAACAGCAGTTCCCATGACAACTGGAGGTACTTTTACTAATTGTTTCATAAATATTTATACACTTTTTTTACTGTGGCAGAAACATTTATTAAACACTGTCAACCAGGATTAATGTGAGAGATAATGGCCATCATCTGCATCTTTATACTTTAGTAAACTAGCAATCATCTAATATTTATGAAATTATAAATATGTGTGTGTATATAATCTCATACCCCTTCTTAGGCTGAAGGAAATAGAAGAACGGCTGCATGGATTGAAAGCATCATCTATGACACAAACACCTGCCTTAAAATTTAAGGTAAGGAAAGAGTAATGTGTTTTTCAACATTTATCTCAGTATTTATTTTAACATCATTTGAACTAAGCCTTTAGGATTCAAATGAAAATTATTTTATTTCAAAGTAAATATACATTCATTTTTATTTATTTTGAAAGAAATAAATCACTCTAGAGGCATTGTTTATAAAATTGGAGGCAGGGACACTGTTACAGTATAGTCCAGGGGACAGGTAATGAGGTGAAATGTTAGATTCTGTTAATGTGACTTATTGGATGTTGGGATGAAAAGGAAGGATAAATATGGAACCTCATTCATAAAGATGGAATGTGTGAGAGGTAGTAGTGTGGAATTAGGCGGGAAAGGTATTATGTTTTGTATATAATTCAGTGCTGTTGACCACTCTGTTTTTCTTGAAGTCCTCTCCTCCGTTGGCTTCCATGATACTACTTTACCCTCTTTCTCTTTTCACTCTCCTTTCTGTAGCTATACCTCCTTCACCTGCTAATTAAATGTAGACATTCATCATAATTCTTTATAAAGCCCTCCCTTATTCTGTGCTCCTAGGCAAGCCTACTTATTCACTTGGTTTTACATGTCACTTTTATGATGACGACTCGTAGATTTGGATGATGACATATCCACTTCTATGCCTTGTGCTCTTAAGTTCTCAGCTACATGTTACAGATACCTCAAACTTACGATGAACAAAAAACAGAATTTTCCTAGAGTTCTCTGTTATAATGAATGGAGCCACTATCCTCCTAGTCAGCCAGACCCAAATCTTGTGAATTGTCTCTAACCCATTCTTCATCCCCACCCCCATTCAGTCATATTGATTCCAGCATATCCTCTCACATTTCCATTTCTGAATGGCACAGCTTGTCCTGCCCTATTTCAGACTTCCTCTTCCCTAAACTCAGTGGATTCCTAACTTGCCTCCAAGTCACCAGACTCTCAAATTTCTAATTTACCCACACACTACCATCAGGTTTAACTCCTAAAATGTGGCTGAAATCCTGTTCTCCTTGACTATCTATAAGTCCAACTGTCTTTGTCAGTCAAGATTCAGAATATTGTCAGTATTCTAAGCTACATTTTCCCCACACCAATTTTTCAGCCATATCGGACTATTTTTATTCTCAAAAATAAGCCAGGTTATTTCCCACCTTGGCTTTAAGTTCATTTGCTTCTATCAGTCTGGAGCATTATTCTTTCCAGCCCCAATATCCAGCCTCAACTGTAGAAACCCTTTTTATCTTTTACTGGTCAATGCAAATGCTACCTCCTCTGTAAAGCCTTCAGAGTTGGAATTACTTTTTTCACTCTCTTATAGCATTCTTTCCCTCTGTTATGCACAAATTTTATTCTGCTTTCCCCCACAGGACTGTAAATTTTGAGTGCAGAAGCTGTGCCTTATTGGTCTTTGTATCCATCACAGCACCTAGCTTATTACTTCACACAAAGTAGTAGCTCAATAAATCTGTGATTAGTGTATACAAATATGTAAGAAAATGATCCTTATCTTCCTTTTATTCAACTTCTATTAGATTTAAAGATAATGAAATGTGGAAATAGATTATTCTAGAATGGTTAATGGTTGGCAGAGCCCATCTGGACAACTTTTATTAAAAACAAATATACTTCAGGAACAAATACCAGGAAAAAAAAGAAAAAACACACAAATATACTCAAAGATAATTTTATTATTTTTATTTTTTCACATATTATGTTATGCCCAGATTTTGTTGAAAAATAATACTTCGCCATTTTTAAACTTTAAGGTGACTTTATCATTTTAGGTTGAGAATTTCTTCTGTATGGGATCCCCATTAGCAGTTTTTTTGGCATTGCGTGGCATCCGCCCAGGAAATACTGGAAATCAAGACCATATTTTGCCTAGAGAGATTTGTAACCGGTTACTAAATATTTTTCATCCTACAGACCCAGTGGTGAGTTGCAATATAGACTTTGTTTCTCAATATCAAATTGTTCCTAAAAAGAATCTATTGGCTGGGTGCAGTGGCTCACACCTATAATCCCAACACTTTGGGAGGCCAAGGCAGGAGGATCACCTGAGGTCAGGAGTTTGAGACCAGCCTGACCAACAAGGTGAAACCCCATCTCCGCTAAAAAATACAAAAATTAGCCAGGCGTAGTAGTGTATACCTGTAATCCCAGCTACTCAGGAGGCTGAGGCAGGAAAATCACTTGAACCTGGGTGGTAGTGGTTGGGGTGAGCCAAGATCACCCTACTGCACTCCAGTCTGAGCGACAGAGGGAGACTCCATCTCAAAAGAAAAAAAAAATCTAAGAAATCTTACAAGATGCAATTGAATTACTGAAAAATACTTTGATTATTGAATGTGTGTTTTGGTTAATTTGGGGCTCATGAGATAAAACACCTTAGAGGTGGTCTGGTTATGTTGCACTTGTAATACAAGAACGTAATGTAAAAATATTATTCCCAGACTCCATACCAGAGACAGGAGTCTACTGGACTTTCAAACCGTAACCAATTGTAATACCAGTAACTTGAAACCATAAATCTTTAAAATCCTGATCTAATACTTTTTTATCTAAAGTATGTTACAATATTCTAATGTGTTTTGTAGACTCTGAAAATAAAAATATGTAAATATATGTTAAACATCAAAATAAATATTTTAGCCTAGTAGAATTGCAAAATGTTGGATTCTTTTTATTCTTTATCATGTTTATGTTGTAAATATTTGTTTTTAATGAAAGCACTCCAAGAACCTTGCATCCAGGTAAACAGTGTAATGCCAAGTAAGATTTTTAGACAAGAAAAATGCCTCCTTAAAACTTCTTGGGGACAAGGCTACGTTTAACTAAATATTAAATTATTTATATAGCATTTATTCTCTGAAAAAAAAATAGCTTTACATAATTGTGGAAAGTCTTTTAAAGAATCCTTTTAGCTAGTACCAAATAAAGATAACATTGACTAACCATTCGAATTTTAGAAAATCTCCCGTATGTTAAAGACTTAAAACTGCTATATTAACTTCACTAAACTTGAAGTTTAATATTCAAATACAAACTGCACAATCCTAGCCAAGTTATTTCTGAGACTGTATCTTATCTGTATGATGTAGATAATAATATTTTGCCTTCTAGGATTGTTAGGATTAAGTAAAATATATACAGCCAGCTAGACAATAAACATTTCATTAACTATACTCATTTTATTCATTGTCTCATAACTTGAAAGTGAATTTCAGTTCATAGGTGTGCTCTGAGCCCTGTCCTTTGTATATCTTAAACGTGGTTGTAATTTTAAAGGAGAGTTCCAGACTCATAAATTTTTATTATTCATTTTACAGTTTTTCTTTGATTTTTTTTAAATTAATATTTTTTAAAATAGTTCATATCAGAACTGTGCAAGGCAGTTTTTATAAATGTTACCTATTCTTTTTCACATCTCTGTAAGAGAGGAAGTGTTACTCCTTTCTACGGCTCAGGAAACTCAGGGCTCCAAGACCTAGTGACTTGACAAGCATCATGCGGTTAATAAGTGACAGAGGCCATCCACAGTGGCTCATGCCTGTTATCCCAACACTTTGGGAGGCTGAGGAGGGAGGATCACCTGAACCCAGAAATTCGAGACCCACTTGGGAACCATAGGGAGACCCCACCTCCATCTTTTAAAATAAAATAAAATTTTCTAAAAATACAAATTAAAAAATTAATAAGTGGTAGAAACCAGAAGATGAATTTGCGGGATTCTGACAACATATACATTGCCTTTTCTGCTGTCTCATCACTACTTCACATCAGACAGATACTCTTATGCTGGCATCTGATTTATGCTGTTACCATATTAATCTATTTTAAAATAAAGCTTAAAAAGAACTCCTGAAATACTAAAAATTGGCCTTATTTGCTGTTTCCCAGGATTACCAACTACTACTTCAGCTTTGCTCATGAGACTAAAATAAATGTAATTGTTACATGATATCAGAACATAATAAAAATACATTTCTCTGAGAAACTAATTGATAGACACTATTAGCCTAGACTGTTTTTCATAATCTTATCATTAGACCAACTACATATTTAACAGTGAACAAATAGATATACATGTTTGAAATAGTTATTGTTTTTTAATTAAATTCCTTCTCTAAGGTGCAATAGAGTAAGAACGATTTACTAAAATCCAAGCATTGTGTCTTAACGTGTGTTTCTTTGAATTTTTTTTTTAAACAAGGCTTACAGATTAGAACCATTAATACTGAAACACTACAGCAACATTTCACCTGTCCAGATCCATTGGTATAATACTTCAAATCCTCTACCTTATGAACATATGAAGCCAAGCTTTCTCAACCCAGCTAAAGAACCTACCTCAATTTCAGAGAATGAAGGCATTTCAACCATACCAAGCCCCGTGACCTCACCAGTCTTGTCCCGCCGACACTATGGGGAATCTATAACAAATATAGGCAAAGCAAGCATATTAGGTAATTTCTTTTAAATATTCCTTATCTATAATATAAGCACTTTTATAGGCATTAAGTTTGGGGGACTAGAAATAGTCTGTGTATTAGGAAACTCTCAATAGTTAATCCCCATGTCTAGAATTAACTGTCCTCCCAGTGTTCATATTTGGGGCCCAGAAAGCTCTTAAGTTCTCTGATTAGATCAGATCTTGTAGTTTTAGAATATGAGCTAGCTGGATGGACCAGAAAAAGCTGTTATGAGAGTCAAGTCCCTCGTTTTAATCTTGGTCCTACCACTTGCTACAAGAATTTGAGCAAATAATACAGTTTTTAATGCTCTACTTGCTCATCTGTGAAATGAGAAAGTATTTGTGTTAGAGGGTGCTCCCTACCAACCAGTTCTCTGATCTGTTCTAAAAGTCTCTCAAACTATGTAATTTCTGAGGACAACAAGGATGTTTAATTTTTCTTTGAACGATCCCCAGCACTAGCACAATGTTTGCTGTCTATTGTGTGCTATTTGAATCTGTCCATTGCTTTACAAGTCGCCTTAATATAAAATACCACAAGGTGGCACTATAAATAGGCTTTATCTGCAGGACTCCTTTGCGATTTCCCTTTGTCATATTAATACATTGATTATTGATGGCTTTTTCTTAAATACCCATTTACATTCACTAGTACGTATATCAATAGCAAGTCTATACTCATGTCGATAGCATAGATCTTTTATTAAAGATTTTAATCTTGCCAGATATTTTAATAAACCATGATCAGTTGAATAAAATAGAATCTTTATTCCTTTGTTTATATATTCCTGTTATGTTCCTAGAACTTATACAACTCTCATTCTCTTCATCATTTTTATTTAGAAACCTACAATATAAATTATAATTTTCTTATGTTCCCACCCTGGAAAAATATGACTAGGGTTTGATCCCTCTGCCAATTGGCTTTAATTATGGGTGGTGCTCTTTAGCCTAGTGTGTGGTGTAATTCAACGGAATGACTACCCGGTTTTGTGAAATACAGGGGCTGCTAGCATTGGAAAGGGACTTGGAGGAATGTTGTTCTCAAGATTTGGACGCTCATCTGCAACACAGTCATCTGAAACATCAAAAGACTCAGTGGAAGATGAGAAGAAGCCAGTTGCCTCACCTCCTGCTACCGCCATGGCAACACAGGCCCTTCCACATAGCAGTTCCGGCTTCCTTGATACTGCATGTTAGTTCATACTTTATTTCCTTAAGTTTACACTGTATCTTTTTAAAACTTGGGGAGGGCAGGGAGGTCTAAGGTGCTAATACTAGCTAGTCAACTCTAAGATCTAAAGTGTGCCTTAACTTTGAAGGAAAAAAATGCTTTCCTTCTGCTTATATTTTTAAGACTAATTTCCAGGAAAATGCAGTTTTACTTTCTACCTTGGTGAATTAACAGAACATTAATAATTAAGGCCTTGTAGGACAGCGATCTTAAACATCAAGCATAAAACAAATCTCTTTAGGGTGAGTTCCTCCTGAATTTTTTACTGATACAGTCTTCTCAGTCTCAAAAATCATGTAATTATTGCTTCAGATCTATGCTGTATCTGGTCCTGAGACTTTTAAAAACTTCTATACCAAAGTCATCCTGCTTCTAATCCCCCTGTTGCCTTCATCCAATCTAATTATATGACCTTCAAAGCTTAGAAATTTTATTGGATCTGCTGAATGGCTTCCACTTCTATCCCAGCTATCTAATGTAAAGTAGATATTCATAAAACCAGTAAATAAATGGATAGTTATGTTGGACTTAGCATTATAATGGATCTTTATTTAAGTTTTCTCCAGTGGACTTATAGAGTTTAAAATCTTGAATAGTTGTGAAACACTAATACACTTAGTATATATTTGTACATATTTACTTTCAAGAGTCTGAATTTGACCATTATTTTTAGGTGTCCTGTAAAATAAAACTAAAACGTCAAGTCCTTTTTTTTTTTATCGACACCTATAAAGAAATCCAGATTCTGAAACTAGCTACTCCTTTTCTATAACTACAGCAGGAAGAAACTTTTCTTTCTCTAAAAATTTTTTAACAGATTTTATATCAGTTACTTATAGTGTTGTGTTCTTACTGTGGCTGCTACTCTAAATTGTAAAATGATGGCATTCATTGCCATCCATCCTTAAAAAGGAAGTTCAGGTGTGACACTCCTAGAGGCTGAATAATACTTCCACAGTCAACTCCACTCCAGGATGAATTATTAATAGGGTTGAACATTCCTATTTGGGCCAACAGCATTTTTAATTTAATTCTATCTGTGCCAGACTCTGGGCACTGAAAATTTTTTAATTTCAAGTCTAGAAAATTTGGTTTTGGACTTTATGATATTTGCATTAAATATATTTTAGTTTTCCTATAAGAGTTCTCACACTATTTCTAACTTGTTTCTTTTTCTACTTAATATCAAAAATATAATTGTGAAGATACAAAATTCTGTTGTGGCATGCAGAAACCTCTAACTTCCAAGGAAAATTAATTTCAAAGAATTTTGTAAAGTAGCAAGTAAAAAGCCATGATTCTCTGTAATGTCATTAACGCACAAGAGTAGTGCTAGTAAACATTAGAATGAGTGAGGGAGCAAGAAGAGCAGGGTAGGGTTTAACCCCCTAGAAAAAAGGATAATGAAAACATATGTATAGAATCCACAGGAGCTGAGGGAATAAAACTTTTTAAGTTTTTTTCTGTTTAACATAGTAATTTCAAAATAATAGAGAAACCCCCAGTTTTTCTTCCAGAACAGCAGTTATTAGATGTGCATAGCTGTATTGCATCTTTTTATTTCAAGAACTTAACAAAAACGTACTATGTCATTCTTGCGTATAAATTCTCTGATGGTCCAAATGGTAAATTTCTTGTCAATAAGACTCAATATTATATAATCATGATTCTTACACATATTCACATATTACACATATTCACCTCTAGATATAGAGATAACTATTAAAATTCAACTATTAACTATACTAAGATTCTGCCTTTCAAATCCTATCCCCAAGATTTGCTTTACTAATTATTTGACTTGCTTCAATAATGTAATCTGTGTAATCATTGTAGTTTCTCGTCGTTAGTGCTGTCTTGGTTATATCGTGCAAATCATAAAACTTTTCTTCATTAAATCTTCTTTCTGAAATTTGGTCATTGTGATTAGGTGATTCTGGCTTCCCTCCTTTCTTCCTTCTACTTACATTAATTGCCTCAGTTCTTCGGGATAACCTTTATTCTGAAGCTACCGACTTCGATTCTCTTGCTCTTTTGAGGGTAAAATGAGACACAGGCTTAGAATTCATGATCTGTCAGTTTCTTTATGTGAAGAACGAGTGTTTTCAATTGAAAACTATTTTATTTTCATCCAGCTGAAGCATCTTACATAACTATTCTTCATTTCTTTTGAAAAGTCTAGACTTCTTTTCTAACACATAATGAAAAGATCTGTTTCTTTAAGCATTGTTTTGCATCTAGGTTAGGAACTGAATTAGTTGTGAATTTGGGGGATATGTGGGTGTTAAGAGATTATGAAATTATATTTCAAGTTAGTTATGCTTACATTTTCCATGAAAGAGCTCCTTACAAAAATTAAGATATGTACTACTTTATGTATGCTAGGTTTAGTCAGCTTATTTGGAAGTGTTGTTCTAACTTTTGGCCACTACATCATTGAAGGCCATTTTTAATCATCAGCCAACCCTTTACAGCATCTTGTGTTTTTTTTTTCACAGATTTCAGACTTCAAGAATCGTTCTTTAATCTCCCACAACTTCTTTTTCCGGAAAATGTAATGCAGAATAAAGATAATGCCCTCGGTATGGTATATGTCAGGAATAGCATTCAGAATACTATAAAAATGATCTACATAGAGTTCTTCTCATTGAAAAATTGGATTAGTTCTTCTATAAGATCAGCTTCAGTGTTACCATTACAGGGTATTTTATGCTTATTTTCTTCCCATATTTTCTAATCAAATGGTAGTGGTCCTGAAACATGAAAATTGAATAGCCACTTAATGTGCTAAAGTATATTCCTGTATGCTTCTACAAGGAAGGAACCTTTGAACCTTGCAGAGAAAGAAGAAAAGCATTAGGTCATTTTCTTTCTTCTTTATTGTCCTAAAGGCTCCAAAAAGTTCTGCTATTTCTTTTCATTTAATACACTTAGATATAAAAGGATTTCTCATAGTATGAAGAATTTAATCATTCCTGGTTATTTTAGGTATCAGTAAATTTCTCACTTAGGGTTATAGGTATGTCATAGCTGATAACTGCTTTCAACACAAATATTTAATGTACTTTAGGGGAGTAGATTCACTTAAAAACAGTATTCTTAGTTGCAAGAGATTTTTAATCTTAATTTTCAGTATGTATTTTATGGATTAAATGTATATGGATTAACTTTATCAGTATAAAATTATTTTTATGACTAACTTCTGATTCCTTTTTCCACAGCTTCTCTTTATTTAAAAATAAAAAAAAAGATACTGGATTTTGTCTTAGACAAAACACATTTTTTTAAATGTTTTAACCACATTTCATTTTACAGTTTGATTATCAATTTTCATAAATTTTTTCAATTAAAAAAAAAAAACTCTTATATTACTTCAGTTGTGTTGATCTAACTCAGTAAATTACCCTTAAGAAATTATGTTACATGAGTTCTCTCTCTGGTCCCTGCTTCATAAGAAATAATTTTATTTATTTTTTTTTTTTTGCATTTTTGCTTGGAGAAAGGAAAATTAATTTACTTATATATTTATCCTGCAACCAAGTAGCCCATATATCCAGTATCTCAAAACCATCCTAACTACCTACCTAAGCAGTTAAACCAGTAATCATATCTATACCATATGATTCAGGTGGTATTATCTATATGGCTTCTTTTTGCCCTTCCTATTTTCATTCATTCAGCAATTATTTACTTCACTGTTTACGTTGAGTCAAGAGACCATGGTAGGCACTAGAAAAGATAAGACGAAACAAACTTCAGTACTGCCTATAAAGAAGCTAGTGTGAAAATTATATCTTTTCTAGGGAGCATAAATTCTAGTAGGGAAGGTAGATAACTGCTTAAGTAATTATATGATAGAATGTGATGAACCACAAAACAGAGGTACAGTAAAGGACTCTCTCAGTTCTAAGGAATGAAAGATTGCTTTCACCTGGAAAAATGGTAGAAGGCTCTCTGGAAGGAGGGGGGTTTGGACATGCAGAGATGAAGACATTGCAGGGAGAAAAAACAGCATGACCAAAACCGCAGAGGTGGGAAGCATGGGGTACGAAGGGAAATATAACTTACTTCCTTGAGAAGAACCGAAAGCGATTACTGAATTTGCCTGGAAAATTTTGTCAAACCAAATTGAAGGGTCCAACAAATCGAGCCATTCATTTCTTTGTATGAATGATTGAGACCTTTGTATTCAGGATTTACTCACCTAGCATATCTATTGTCAAATGTTAGGTATGTCTTTCAGGATAAATTAGTTTATCCTGAAATAAATTAGGGCAATTTTTTTGGCACATATAACAACTGATTATGAACCTAGTTTTATGGTTTTTGTTATTTTTTAAAGTAAAGGATGGTTGGAGATTATTCTTAAATATATTTGGAACTATGGTAATGCACAAAATGTAAATGTTCCTCAAATGTCCAACACTTAACCACATGAAACTTAGAGTTGCTCTTAGGCAGCACAGAAATACGAAGACATAACTTACCAACAAAACCTCTGAACATGATCTTTCTTCTTATGAGTGAATCTTTCACCAGTCATTTGGAAATGGAGTATCTTTACTATAAGTATTTTTCTTGGTGTCTACCTAAAGCCAAAAATGCAATTATGACCATAATTATTACTTAAAACTAAGATAGCTTTTAAGACATTAAGTTTTTTAAAACTTCTCTCCAGAAAGTTGAGATTTTTCCATCAAATGGTAGAAACCCATCCAGTTAGTATACATTGTAATACAAAGATGCTTACTTTCTGTTCATATTTTTAAATATCATATGCCTGTTGACAAGCCTTGTGCACAGAAGAATTCTCTGATGAAAGTATACTACTGATGACACTTTACCTTCACGCTATGGAGATTCTTGATTGTCAAACGCTTTCACATGGAATGTAGCAGATACTCTATTTTGGGGAACAAGGAAAGAAATAGGCCTATGTATGTGACACCCCAGAAAGAAAATAATCCTTGTTTTAAGATAGTGTAAGCAAAGAGCTGATAATTGTTTAAAAACACAGTTTCTTTTCTGATTTTTACCTTTCTTCAACTGTTTAGAAACCTGATTCTTTATCTTATGGATCGAGAAATTCTGTCACTTGGGCATTCCAGAGAGAAAAAGAAGTGATGATTTTATGTTCTCCTTTTTCTTTGACCTAGCTCACCTAGAGAAAGCAGGGAAAAACTACCAACCTGTATGACAGCACCCATTCTTGAGATGGTAATAATGAGAAAGTAGGTCCAAGGCCACTCTATGTAGATTTGAGCCTACTTTGGCCAAGAGCTGATCTCACAGCGCATATAGAATGGTGCTGCCATGTAGACCCTCACTTTCTTGGGAAATCTGTGATTTACCTAAGAGGAAAGAGAAGATAGAACATAGGCCCATCTAGTTTCATCCATCCATCTACATAACCAACATAGATGTGAGGTCCACTGCACTGACAGCCAGACTGCCTGGGATAAACCTTTTCAGGGAAAATGAGAAACTAAAATAGGTTCATCAAGTACAAGCTGCCTACCTAATTCCCATTTTGATGGAGACAACCTGTATATAAATATAGAAGGATAGGGGGAGTCAATCTGGCTAGTGACACTTGATTAAAGTCCCTGTAAGTGATAAAATGATAAGGGCACATAATATAGGACAAGAATGAAATTTAACATTTGAGTGTCTACTCAATGAAAGGCATGTTGTAAAACAGTAATAGCGTGTGTATTAAGAATAATTTCAGGCTGGGCATGGTGGCTCACAACTGTAATCCCAGCACTTTGGGAGGCCTAGGTGAGCTGATCATGAGGTAAAGAAATCGAGACTATCCTATCCAACATGGTGAAACTTCATCTCTACTAAACATACAAAAAGTAGCTGGGCATGGTGGCACATGCCTGTAGTCCCAGCTACTCGGGAGGCTGAGGCAGGAGAATCACTTGAACCCAGGAGGTGGAGGTTCTAGTGAACTGAGATCAAGCCACTGCCTCCAGCCTGGCGACAGAGTGAGACTCCGTTCCAAAACAGAAAGAATAATTTCAAGAACTTACAATCAAAGTGGAGCCAAATAACATGTGTTATAAACAGGAAATATCTTCCTTTCTTTGACTTAAACAGGATTGTGTAACTGAAGAGTGTTGGACTAGGAAAACATAATGGAGTAGCATTTGAAAGTGAATTCTTACAAATTATAACTTTGTGGTCTTCACCAATATTAACACATTTCCCATCTATCTTTATCTTCTTTTTTCTTTGTAATTAACTTCATCTTGACTCATCTTTATTGTGCTTGAGCATTCAATTTCTTTTACTATTTTTATGTTCCTGTCTGTTGTGTCAGAATGTACCTACAAGTCTAATACAAATGTCCCATAGAATACAAAAGATGAGGACATTTACTAACTCACAGGTCCACATGTGGATTTCAGCTATTTCTGACTTGTTATGGATTAGCTTATTGTAATTTAAATTTTAAAAATGCAGTCTAAAAAACTTAGCAAAAAGCCCATGTCAATATATTTTACAAGTATTTTATAGCCTAATTGGTATTTATACCACTTAAATGTAAACCTTCTCTGAAAATGTATAGCTAGATTTCTGAACATTCCTTGTAAGAAGAGCATAATTGAATAGAAAAAAAACAACTGTATAAGAACTTTTAAATTACCAAATAATATTGTCACAAAATACCTATTTAAAATAAGCATTACACATTTATATTGAGTCTTTCCCTAGAGTATTATGATTTCCTATGTATGATTACCAGATTCCCAGTGTAAAGCAAAACCCAACTTTTTCTCCAATCTCCTCCTTAATTTTTGCCAGTTTTACTCTTAAAATCCTTTTGTTGCTTGTTCAGGAGCAGACTTTACTGTATCTGGTTGGTAGTGAATTGAGTATTTTTGTTTTGTTTGTAACATAGACCCTTCAAAACACTGTATGGCTCATTAACAGTTTTAAAGGAGTTCCTAAAGATCAAAATGTCATTTTCTTAAATGTTTATCCCTAAGGATTTATTAAATGAGTCCACTGGAATTATCTTAGAGCCTTGATTTGTTAAGGTGATTTTTCTCTAACAGGTGTCGCAAGGACTTTCTGTGGGTTTTAGAAAATACTTGATTGAATTCACTGAATTGTTTGTGGACAACACTGTTATAAGCGAAGTTCTTCCTCCCAAGAATCACCACTGCTCCTCCCAGTTTAACTTTCCCAGCCACCTTGTAGGTTCTTCTTTTGTTGAACAAACACTTAATGAGCATTGGTATTTCCCAGGCACATGTTAAACCCTGCTGACTGGATGGAGACTAGGGTTTATGGGGGTTGCCTGTAAGGCATTCAACCTAGTAGAGAAGAAAACATTCTAGGACTGTAAACAGATGGTTATCCTCTGACATATCCCCCACATAACCAGTGGATATATAGGGCCTCCCTAAGGAAGCCATCGAGTGATCTGTTGCACTCCCGTGGGCATTATCTGTAAATCTTCAAGAGGGGTAATTTCCTTATTGATTAGGCACAAGGATTAAATGGTAATGCCAAGTTTTGAAAGTAGTTTTAACTCTGAAATATTCTATGATATGCCAAGTAATTTTTTTGTCTTCCTTTTTATTTCATATTAACTTTAGCATACAAAGGAAAGAACTTCACAAATAGAAACCTGTACTGCTGAAGCTCTTTTGAGTGTTTTTCTCATCAGATGATAATGGAAATTCACTTTTTAAAAAAATGACAGAATCACTTCTGTTTAGCTAAAATTTTAATCTCAACTCTAGTAAATCTATATAGAACGTATCTTATTATAATCTGTATTAATTTGTTTAACTTCTTCTCTTTTTAGTGGAGTTGGATCACAGGATTGATTTTGAACTCAGAGAAGGCCTTGTGGAGAGCCGCTATTGGTCAGCTGTCACGTCACATACTGCCTATTGGTCATCCTTGGATGTTGCCCTCTTTCTTTTAACCTTCATGTACAAACATGAGCACAATAATGATGCAAAACCCAATTTAGATCCAATCTGAACTCTCAAAGGACATGAATAGCCGAAAACTGATTTTTTTTTCTGTTAAAATGTGTGTGTCAAGATATGGAGATTTCAGGGTTAAAGTATATTTCAGTTTGGTTTAGGGCAACAGATATTTGAATTTAAAAGCACTTTATTTAAGAAAAAAAATGTTTTCAGTCCAGAAGAAGTTATTTACAGTTTCCATCATTTTAATTATGAGTCTGACAAAACCTTCTCCAGAGAATCAAGACCTAGAAGTGAGGAAGGTTTGGATAAACTGCATGTAAAGGCTACAAATCACAGTCTAATTCCTCCCAAATATAAAGGCATATGGAACCTAATGTATTAACCAAAGTATGTTATAAATTAAAAATGGTCAAGGTTCAGCGTATTCTCTATAAAGATTACAAGGTGGTATCATTGTTTCAGATTTCTATGAAGGCTTCCATTTTTACATCCCTTTGAAAGAATATAACATTTAAAATGTTTTGAATTTAACTTGTTTAGAAAAACTAATGCTTAAAACAATATTTGAACTACTGTATTTATAATTTATTACCTCTGATTGCTTTATTTCAATGTATGAGACATTTACTTTTTTAATGTTTGCTTTGAACTTAAGAACCAGATTTATTTTCTATAGTGTTAAACCCTTTTTTCTCAGAACTCCATCTTTGCACTCTTCAGATGAATATATAGACACTGTGGCATACTTTTTTTTTTTTTCATTAAAAACCTGTGGCTTCATACAACACTAGTTCAATTTTTTAAATAAACTTTTTATTATGTTATATGTACTTCAGAGAAAGCTAAGGTTTTTTCTAAACTTGACACAGAGTACTCCATAATGGGTACATTTCATTAACTTTATTAGAAAACAATAAATGCTTTTGAATAGGCAGTATGACAGTTATTTTAAGTGTATAGACATTTGTGTGCCAAACAAAATATATGAAGAGATGGAGTGCCACTAACTAGTGCACATTGTTTGTCAATGTGCCATTGAGACAGAAGGCACAAATCTGAGGTATTGGAAGGGTTTTCTTCACCTGTAATTATTTCCACAGTGCTTTTCATCTGAGGGGCTCAAAGTTTAAGAGGAGTACATTCAATAACCAATGTGGTAGCTTCTTGAGGTAAGTAAATAAATCTTATTCTCATGTTACATGATAATACAGCAAGGCACCAAAACATTTAAAGTGCCTTGAATTAGATTACATCACAAATCAGAAAAGCTTGGATTGGGCTGGTCACCGTGGCTCATGCCCGTGATCCCAATGCTTTGGGAGGCCAAGGTGGGAGGATCACTTGAACCCAGGAGTTTGAGCCCAACTTGGGCAACATAGTGAGGCCCCTCTCTGCAAAAAAAAATTAGAAAAATTAGCCACTTATAGTGGTGTACACCTGTAGTCCCAGCTACTCAAGAGGCTGAGGCAGGAGGATCACCTGAGCCCAGAAGTTCAAGGCTGCAGTGAGTTCTGATCATACCCCTGTACTCCAGCCTGGGTGACAAGAGTCAGACCCTGTCTCTAAAAAAACAGAAAAGCTTGAATTGAAGCCAGACCATACTCTCTTATATGCTGTTCAATGACTTAATTCACATGTGACCTTTTAGTAGTTTGCAAACAATAACAGAAGTCGCAATTCATAATTCAGAGAAATAACCATGAAGCCAGTGTTTCCCTGCTTGACTTCTATGTTCTTGGGTTCTCACACAAAAGAGGAGTTATCTAGAGGGGATCAGTAGCCATCCCTATTGGACACAACCCTCACTTCTGAGTGGTTTTCACTAGGTTCCACTTAAGGTGCTGTCTTTTCTTATCTTGGAAGGAATTGCTTAGCTTCCCAATAATCATTGTCAAACTGGGAGCAGACTTGGTCAACTGTATATCTCACCTACTCCTTTCTTCAGAAGATAGTAGAATCTGTGGCTTACTTGTAGGTTTTACTTAGCACTATCAGTACTGTTGGCTGCTTCAGCCTTTTGTTGAATTTGCACAACATAAAGCACTTCTTTTTCATGTTCAAAAAATTCTAAGGCTCCATGACCAAGTGTGTGACTCACTAAGAAACCCTTGCTATAAAAGGCTTTTGATGAAATCTTAGCAAAGCTAAAGTAATCTCTAACTTAGAGATTCCTATAAACTCAGGTCATTTTCATAGCCTGTTTGTTTTGTAGGTCTAATTTAGTTCTCAGGAAAAGTAACTCATGCTTATATGACTGTGTCGTTAAAGGTACTTGAGCATATGTTGCTGTAGGTGGTATGACACTCAAATGCATAAGAACTTTAAGGGATATATTCTTAACCACTAGAATATGAAGAGCTCTTTTAACCTGAGAAGAGTGAAATTATGTCAAACATTGTAATTTGATATCACTGGGTAAAAGGTATGTTCCTATAGCTATAGGAATATGTCTGCTTCCTTTTTTTCATATTGAGTAAACAGTCAAATTTAACCATTTGGCATTTGTTTAAATTCTTGGAAAGAGCAATATTCAAAACTTTTTCAAAAATAAGATGTTCTGGACTACTGGATGGATGTTTTGTTTTCAGTTCATTATTTCATCAGTAGAGATGGTGATTTTGTTTTGTAGTATCCTGCTTTCTATGTGTGTGCATGTTAACATTGGATGTATTTGTATATACTCAATTAATATACAGAGTATGTGTAATTCTGGCTTGATGAGAAGCTAAGTCAGTTACTGAGTAACATTTTGCAACTTTATTCCAGCAAGTACTAAATCAGCCAAAAAAAGTTTTGTTTTTGATACCATTAAAATTTTATTCTCTATTTTGTGTACATGCTATGATGATTCTCCTGAGTACTGATTAGATTGTTGAACTTAGGTTCCCAGGAATTATTGACGGTTAGAATAAGAATGTCTTATATGAAATCTTGCTTTTTACTTTAAAATTAGTCTTGCTAAGGCCTTATGTTAGTTCATACTTTATTTTCAACAGTAATTTTTCTTATATTATAATCCAGTGTTACTGTATTTTAGGGCACAATTTCAGAATATACTGGATTTTGGCCGGGTGTGGCAGCTCATGCCTGTAATCCCAGCACTTTGGGAGGCCAAGCAGGGACAATTGCTTGAGCCCAAGAGTTGAAGACCAACCTGGACAACATGGTGAAACCCAGTCTCTACAAAAAATACAAAAATTAGCTTGGTGTGGTGGCACGCGCCTGTGGTCCCAGCTACTCAGGAGGCTGAGGTGGGTAGGATTGCATGATTCTGGGAGGTCAAGCTGCAGTGAGCTAAGATTGTGCCACTGCACTCCACTCTGGGTGACAGAGCTGGGCCCTCTATCAAAAAAAAAAAAAATTAGATACTTACACACACATCTGGGTTTTCTAATAACTGCTCTTTTGTATGTGAAGCAAGCCTTAGGAATCCTATGTTTTACTTCTTTCTGTTAAACGGCATTTGTTAGCTTTTGAAGTAATCACATTGAACATGCTTCATGTGGAATACTCACACTAAAGGCCTCAGATATGTAAACATTCCTCCTTAGTCTGTTTTTTTCTCTCTGTTTCCTTGTTGGGAGCTGAAGCATACTAAAAAGAAATTTAACACACCACATTCCAGCTTTGCATCACCTAAACAGTAGACAAAAGGAAAAGAAATTGTCAGTGCAGTATCACACCCAGTGCCTCTGTTCATTCCGATGATAGTACATGAGCCCCTTCCAGTGGAGTCACATCAAGCCAAGAGATTTTACTGTGCCATCTGTGTTAGACGACAAGTAAATTCTTTTTGATCAATCACATTGGTATTTCTATCTTATCAGCTAATTAATGAGTAAGGCATGTGGACAACAGAGAAAAATTTGAGTGTATGTATTAAAATTGCTCTTCTAAAGAAACATGAGATATTAAAGATCAAGGCAGAGCAAAAAAGAATGTAGCAATCATATGCTAGAAAAAGGAACTAAGTTTTACTAAACTGTGCGTGGGGTAGTTGACTTCTGTAGTTATTCTAAAGTTTGCTATCCCTTATCTGTATTCTGCTGTCATTCCTGTGCTTCAAGCCTCTGCCAGGAATCTGATGGTACTCTGGCTGAACTTAAAACATAAGAATCTCAAAGGTCTCATTTAGTAAATGTTAGTGCTGAGTTGGTGACAGCCTGGGTTATATACTTTCAGTCTTCAGTAGATACTTGTGATGTTTTCAAAGAACCATCAAATTTCCGGATTTGTACAGATTTTTAGAGATCATTTAATCCAACCCTGTTATAGTATCATGTGAGCATTTAAATAGCAGTAAAGGTAATTAAAAGTGAAAAGTAAAGACTCCATGAAAGACTAAATATATCAACAGCAGAGGGAAGAGGTAAAGTAAAAAATATTAAGGATGGAATTTTAAAGCTGGAAGGGGCATAGAGACCATTCTTTTCTAAAGAACGTTCTACAAATATTAACAGGTGTCATGTGAGAAACTAAGTTTAGGAATTGACGAATTTTAAAATTTCCCTTACAGCAGGCTTTGGGAGCCTTTGCTACACTAAATGCTTTGTGAATCTATCTGGTGCTGTGTGAGGGCTTCCAAATTTATTTAGCCACATTTTTTAATTTGGAATTTGCCTAGAAAAATGCTATCACATTTCATTCCGTTTTACAGTTTCACCTCTTCTTGTGATTCCTTCATTTTTTAAGTGACCCATTCAACCCTATACAATCACATGGCCAACCAATGACAGAATCATAATTGGAACTTAGTCCCCTGATTCCCAACTGTTCCTTATACCAGACTGTTTCCCCTAATCCATAGGAAACTTGCCTAAAAGGCAGAAACTGCCTCTCTTCATTTTTGTCCCCCAAACTCTACACACACACACACACACACACACACACACACACACACACACACACACACACACACACACCCCTACCTCTGTGTAATCTGATACATTACTCAGAAAGCTGTTGACACATGGCTATAAGCTTGAGTTCTCAGTTGGTCCCTTCTTCCTTCCAGACCCTCATAAGAGTATTCTATCGGGTCTGAACACTTCCTTTTATGTCTCAGATTCAAAATAGGAAAAAGAAAAAGAAATATAAAACAAAAAGAAAACCAAGAAAAAAAAATGTCCAGGAAATATTTTGTTAGTTTTCTATTCTCATGACAAATGCAAACTTAAGGAAACAAGTTGCACTGTGTTAACTAACGTTTAACCTTCCTTTCCATAGTGTTTATGTATTGGCCTTTTATCCGTTCATGACAAATAGTCACTTCTAAAACTGTTCCAACATAGGTTAACTCAGAAATTTAGAATTTAAGTACTGTCCTTTTTGGAGACTAGGAGAAGAGATCTTACTATGGTGTTTTGTTTTTTGGTGTGTGTGTGTGTGTGTGTGTGTGTTCCCCAAAAATAGCCCCTTGGCAGACTGTTAGCGTGAACTTTTCCTCTGCCTTTGTGTTTGAATAGGGGTGGGTGCATGCTTAGTATTGTCTGCTACCTTATGGTTTTTCATTTATATGTAACAGGGCACAACTTGCTTCCTCCCCACCCAACAGTTGTCAGGATATGTTGGGGAATATTCTTTAGGAAGATTACATCTGGTCTTCTGTTGGAGTAAGATGATAAACAAGTATGTTAACACTTGACCTTTAGTGCTTTCTCCTGGAAGACATTGAATGTCTAGGAGCATCACTCATACCTTTTCTTGACTGCACCCATACCCACCTCGGTCTGTGCTTGATCTCTCAAACTTTTTGTTTCCCTTTGAGCTTCATGACAAAAAATTATAACCATTTGCTTTGTAAGGCCCCCATAATCCCAGCTTTGCCAGTAGGAAGATGGAGAATTTTTGCCCATAGGGACATTTCTCAGAGGTAGCTGGCACCATGACATTCCCAACACCCTTAAGTTCTTTCCTTTCTTTCAGCTCCTGTGACTTCTTATGTTCACGCTCCCTAACACTACTAAATGTTGTCGGTGACTGCAATAACAACTCTTTGAAGGCAGGGTTTTTTTTTGTTTTTGTTTTTTTTCTTTTGTTACTTCTCATTTTCAATAGCCAAGGCAGATTAGTTTCCTCAGGATCTTCAGTTTTACTGAAGCATCCATTATTTCTGTTTGTTTTCTCTCTGCAGTCATCAGTTTGAATGACAAAAATTTTAAACTTTTATTCTAGCATTGTCCACTTATGGTTTTTCTCAGCTGGAACCGGTGCATGCACATTTAATAATTTCAAAGAAATGAGAGGTAAACGTTTTCTCCTGTATCATACTGTGTTTCTCTAGCTGAAATGAATCATTTGTTATCTTGCTTACCTGAAACAAGTAGTTGTGCCCTACAGTAAGCAACCTCAGACTAGGCTGTTCTAAGCATTCTGGGGAAAATAATCCTGGTCATACAGTTTGTGGTAACTCTTCCAAAAAGTTTATGATTCGAAAGATCTCCCTGTTCATCAGCTATGGCTGCCACATTCTGTTCTACTAGGAAGGCTGGTGGCCACAATTATGTCTAGAACATCAGAGGATAGAGTACACTTATATGGAAGAAAAGATAGGCATATTCTGATCATATAGTTTATGGTTCATTCACAGTTTCTCAGTTCAGAGTTCAGTCGATGACCATAACTCTGAAGTCTTTAGGCTAACTTCAAGAACCTATGCTAACACCTTCCCATTCCCCACCTTTGCTACCAAAGTGACTAAAAAGTCAAGTTTTAGGTGTTTGTTGTTTTAAGAGTCCAGGAATTTCAATGCTGAACAAAAGGAATTTCCTGAGGTGGTACTGACCTTAGATGAAAAATAAGTGGCCAGGTTTTGTAGGGACTACATACAGAATTGAGATGGGACTACATACAGACTGTTAGGGGAAAGGAAAGAGTGGTACATGGTTATGACAGTCTGACAGCTTAGACATTTCAGAGGCATTGTTTCTGAAAAAGGGGATAGGGACACATAGGTCTGATGACAACCAAAGCCCGTTGATGCCATCGGTCACTCAAGGCTCCCCCGGCACAGCCTGCCCAATTTGACTCTCCTGCCTGGTTCTCCACTGCCTACCTTCAACAATCAAACCATATTTTTGCTACAGCACACTACATGCCAATTGCCTTTAAATGCTTGCATTTTAGTTATTGTAGTGGCTACCTGTTTTCGTCTGCCCAGCATTCTATTTTCCTTCCTTTTGCATCCTCTGTTAGCTGATTCCCTATATCATCTTGAAGCCTTTCCCACGCTCCTGGTTAAAATTATTTTCTTCCTTGTGTGAGTCCCTGTAGCACCAGCAGCTCAATCATAGCACTGTATGTCCCATGGCCAGGAGATGAGTACATGACTCAGGTCAGAGCTTATTTCCCACTCCATAAGCCACAATGATTACACAAGAAATAGTCACAGGACCCTAGCCAGATAGAGCAGAAGCCTTCCATGGGATTTTATTTGCTGGCCCTGAAATGGAGTTAGCCTTCTATGGCTGTTAAACACAATCCAGGGCCACAAGGTTTGATATGAGGATGGAGCCATCCATGGCAAAACTCCACCCTTTCCTGTGACATAGATTATGTGAAACTGTCATGAAAAGCCTACACAAGAAATGAGCCAAGAGTTCCTGGAGAACTGAAACGAGTGTCACCTCCAGATTTCCCAGTTGTACTTTTATTTGCTTACACTCTTCTGAGATGGGTCTCTGCCTCTTGGAACCAAACAAGTTCAAATTAATAATCATTTAACCAAAAATTACCTCCACATTCCTAATGGAATTGTCTTTGAAGATAATGTCTTGTGATCTCCTGGTTGAAATTAATTACTGCTTGTGAGCTGCCATTAACAATGTGTCCCTTTCCTCATTGTTTGTATCAGCTTTGCTGAAGATCTATTGGCTGTAGGTGTGCAGCTTTATTTCTGTGTTCTCTGTTCTGTTCCATTGGCCTATGTGTCTGTTTTTGTACCAGTGTCATGCTGTTTTGGTAACTATGGTCTTATAGTTTGAAGCCACCTCTGGGCAATACTTCTGGCTTTGTTATTTCTGCTTTGGGTTGCTTTGGCTATCCAGGCTCTTTCTTTGGTTCCACCTGAATTTTAGAATTGTTGTTTTCTAATTCTGTGAAAATTTTCTAATCTCTGTGAAAAATGAGGTTGGTAGTTTGATAGGACAGCATTGATGCTGTAAATTGCTTTGGGATATTTATGGCCATTTTTTTTTAAACTATATTGATTCTTCTAATCCATGAACATGGAATGTTTTTCCTTTTTTTTTTTTTTTTTGGTGTCATCCCTGATTTCTTTCTGCCAGGTTTTGTAGTTCCCCTTGTAGAGATATTTCACCTCCTTGGTTAGGTGTATTCTTAAGTATTTTGATTTTTTTGTGTGGCTATTGTAAATGGTATTGGGTTCTTGATTTGCTCTCAGCTTGAACGTTATTTATGTATAGAAATACTCCTAATGTTTATGAATTGATTTTGTATCTCAAAACTTTAATAAAGTTATCAGTCTAGGAGCTTTTGGCAGAGTCTTAGGGGTTTTCTAGGTATGTAATCATATCATCAGCAAAGAGAGCTAGTTTGACTTCTTTTTCCATTTGAATGCCTTTTTTTATTTCTCTTGCCTGATTGCTCTGACTAGGATTTCCAGTACTAAGTTGAATGGGAGTGATGAGAGTGGGCATCCTCTTCTTATGCCACTTCTCAAAAGGAATAGTGCCAGCTTTTGGCCATTCAGTATGATGTCTGTGGGTTGGCTGTAGATGGCTCTTATTATTCTGAGGTATGTTCTTTGGGCAGTTAGTCTGTTGAGGGTTTTTATAATGAGGGATGTTGGATTTTATCTGTAGTCAATAAACAGTTTGGGATAACTGGCTAGACATATGCAGAAGAATGCAACTTGGACCCCCCACCTTTCCCTGTATATGAAAATTAACTCAAGATGGATTAAAGATTTAAATGTAGGACCTCAAACTATAAAAATCCTAGAAGAAAACCTAGGAAATACCCTTATCAACATCAGCCTTGGCAAAGAACTTCTGGCAAAATCCCCAAAGGCAATTGCAACAAAACAAAAATTGGCAAGTGGGGCCTAATTAAACTAAAGCACTCTGCACAGCAGAAGACACTATCAACAGAGTAAACAGGGAACAAACAGAATAGGAGAAAATGTTTGCAAACCGGACATGCAACAAAGATCTAATATCCACAATCAAGGAAATTAACAAGCAAAAAACAGCCCCATTAACAAATGGGGGAAGGACATGAACAGACGCTTCTCAAAAGAAGACCTACAAGCGACCAACAAACACATGAAAAAATGCTCATCACTAATCATCAGAGAAACACAGTCAAAACCACATTGAGATACCATCTCACACCAGTTAGAATGGCTGTTGCTAAAAAATCTAATAACATGCCAGTAAGGCTTCAGTGAAAAGAGAACATTTATACACTGTGGGAATGTATTTAGTTCAGTCACTGTGGAAAGCACTTTGGAGATTTCTCAAATAACTTAAAACAGATCTACCATTCAACCCAGCAGTCCGATTACTGGGTCTATACCCAAAAGAAAATAAATCCTACCAAAAACACATATGGTCATCACAGTGCTATTCACAGTAGCACAGACAGATCAACCTGGCTGCCCATCAACAGTGGACTGAATGAAGAAAACGTGGTACGTGTAAACCTTGGAGTGATATGCACCCATAAAAAGAATGAAATCATGTCCTTTGCAGCCACGTGGGTGCAGCTAGAAGCCATAATCTAAGCGAATCAACACAAGAACAGAAAACCAAGTACTGCATGTTCTCACAAATGAGAGCTAAACATTGAGTACCCATGGACACAAAGGTGGGAACAACAGAATACCGCAAGGCCAGGCCTGGTGGCTCACACCCATAATCCCAGCACATTGGGAAGCCAATGCTGGTGGATCACTTGAGGTCAGGAGTTAGAGACCAGCCTGGTCAACATGATGAAACCCTATCTCTACTAAAAGTACAAAAAAAAGATTAGCCGGGCGTGGTGGCTGGTGCCTGTAATCCCAGCTACTGGGGACGCTAAGGCATGAGAATAGCTAGAAGGTGGAGGTTGCAGTGAGCCAAGATTGCACCACTGCCCTCCAGCTTGGGTGACAGAAGAAGACTCTGTCTCAAAAAAATATAAAAGCCAATACATTAGGAGGCCCAGGAGGGTGGATCATGAGGTCAGGAGTTCAAGACCAGTCTGGCCAACATAGTGAAACCCCGTCTCAACTAAAAATACAAAAAATTAGCCGGGTGTGGTGGCAGGCACCTGTAATCCCAGCTACTCGGGAGGCTGAGGCAGGAGAATCGCACGAACCTGGGAGGTAGAGGTTGCAGTGAGCCAAGAGCACACCATTGCACTCCAGCCCAGGTGACAGAGACTCCGTCTCAAAAAACAATAACAACAAAAAACAGATACTGCAGACTGCTGAGGTTGGGAAGGCAGAAGGATGGGTTGAAAAACTACCTACTGGGTACTGTGCTCACTACCTGGGTGATGGGATCTGTACCCCAAACCTCAGCATCATACAATATACCCTGGTAACAAACTTGGGTATGTATATTTAAATGTAAAGTTGAACATTTTTTTTATTAAAAACACAAAAACAATACTCTCTCAATAATTGCACTGGTTTCATTTTGCCTTAATTTGGGGTTTGATTGCAGTCTCCCACTTGTTTATGTAAGCTCTTTAAAGGTAGGGAGCAATCCTACTCATCACCAGACTCTCCACAGTACATCATAGGTGCTGAAATTTGCTGAATTATATCTACACTGGTATATACACCAGGCTGTAAGTGCTGGGAGTAAGCATGAATTTTAAAAATACAAAAATCTTGGACTTCATGGGAAATTCTGTGACCAAAATAGTGAGAATTACTGAATTGGGAGAAGACCTGAGAAAAGGCAAACCCTACCCCGAACCAAAAGGCTCAGACAAAAGGAATGTTCCTTTTTCCACACCCAAAGAAAGCAAAATTAATAGTTTGTGGGGTAGGGCAGAAGAGTAGAAATTATATGTCAGGGTGAATTTGAATGTAGAACTGGGGTGTGCTGTTTTTAAAAACTTACATTAACCTGTGCTGACCTAAAATGCCTAACAAAATATAATTGCAGGCACTCCCCACCTTGGTCCCATAGTAACTCAGTGGCAGTTTCCTACAGAAACCAAGACATATTTCCTTCTTGCCCTGTACTGTTCCCCAAACGTAGCAGTGCATGTACACTTCTCTCTACCTTTGCATTTGCTGTCCCCTCTTTATTTTGAAGTCAGCAATCAGTTGCAGTTGGAAAAAAGACACATTCCCAGTGCTTTCTCAGTGCCTTCCAGCTGCAGACTATTTTTTCTCTAAGCCAAACAGTAATTTATGATTCAGTCATTCTGCAACTGAAATAAAATGGAAGGGGAAACAAGCAAAGGAGAAAAAGACAAGGTTTGTGGAAAACAGTGGTTGATAAATTAGTTTGCTTTTGTGAGGGACACCACAAAATTTTGTTGTTTATAATGAAGGGAATGTATTCCAAGTTTTAAATAGCTATTAATTTTTGGAATGCAACTATTTTGGATGCTAAGGATCACCAATTTCTACCGATACATAAATGCATTTTAAGATTGCTCCTCGCACAAAACTTTTGCCTCTGATGGTGTGACCGATATACTAAAAATGATTTATGTGGGGAGAGAAAACCACAACACAGTGAAGAGGGAGGACTAATGTTGGAGAGAAACCCCTCCCGTGGATAGTAATGGTGGAAAGTTCCTTAAGCAACGGGGACTACTAGGGCATCTTATTTAGGGGCCAAGTCTGGCTCCTCACAGTAATGCCAAAATGGAGAACACTCATTGCTGATACATGAAAGTCTGGGTGTTTTTCTCAACAAAATCAATGGCTTTAAATATTTGCTAACACCACCTGTTTCAAAGAATTCTCATCTTTCTCCCCATCAACTGTAAAAAGATTTAAGGATGTGGGTATGTATATAGGAGTGAGAGCTTACTAGCTTGCAAAATTTATTAAATCCTTAATTGTTTTTGTTAAAATCACTGTTAACATTACGGAAGGTTTGCCATCTGCCTGGCACTGCCTGTGCTTTAGATACATCTCCTCATTTAATGTCCACAATACCCCTATGAAAGAAATACTATTCTTAGCCCTTAACTTTCTACAAGGAAACCACGCACAGAAAGGTTCGGTAACCACAGCCACACAGCTATGACATACTAGTGGAGCTGTGATATGTCTATACTTAATTCTGTATTCTGCTGCCTCTCCCAGCTTAATGTCTAGGAATGCCTTCTAGATAAGCCTTGAGACCGGACTCCACATAAACATCTGTATGTAGAGGCCTGAAAATCGTAACTCAGTCAAGAGTCTAGCCTACTCCCCTGCTAGTGATCTCAGTTGCTAGTAAAATAACTACAGTGAGCACAAATGGAATAGAGAGAAACATTTCACATGGAAGAGAAAACCAAGGGGATCACAACCTACTTTGCTGCCTCTGGGCTTTGAGCAGAATGGCTGGTATCTTGACAAGTGAGTTGCCCAATGAGTATAATCTTACCTGTATTCCTTCCAGTACATACAACAGCTAGGAATAACAGTCCTAGGAATGGTTCAATCCACATCCCCAGGTTTAAGATGTCTGAAAATATCCTGTATTATAATCTGTTATAATCATCCTGGAGTCACATTTTTTAACAATGTGAAGTCTTTTTCAGAATAAAGACCCTTGAATCTTTCAAAGGTTCTTTAGAATCATATATGACATATATGTGGCATACATGTCATGTATGTTGTGTGTGTGTGTGTGTGTGTGTGTGTGTATGTATGTATGTGTATAAAACCAAGGCACTTAGGCTCTCAGCTATAAAGAGTTCCTTAATGAGTCTACAAATCTTAAATTTTAAAAATTGTCTGACCGGGTGCACTGGCTCATGCCTGTAATCCCAGCACTTTGGGTGGCCAAGGCAGGCAGATCACAAGGTCAGAAGATAGAGACCATCTTGGCCAACATGGTGAAACCCTGTCTCTACTAAAAATGCAAAGATTAGCTGGGTGTGGCCAGGCATGGCAGCTCACGCCTATAGTCCCAGCATTTTGGGAAGCCAAAGTGATCAGATCACCTGAGGTCAGGAGTTTGAGACCAGCCTGGCCAACGTGGTGAAACCCCATTTCTACTAAAAGTATAAAAATTAGCCAGGCGCGGTGGCAGGCACCTATAATCCCAGCTACTTGGGAGGCTGAGGCAGAGGAATCACTTGAACCCAGGAGGCAGAAGTTGCAGTGAGCCGAGATTGTGCCACTGCCCTCCAGCCAAGGCAATAAGAGCGAAACTCTGTCTCACAAAAAAAAAGCTGAGTGTGTTGGCATGTGCCTGTAGTCCCAGCTACTTGGGAGGCTAAGGCAGGAGAATTGTTTGAACCTGGGAGGTGGAGGTTGCAGTGAGCCGAGATCATGCCACAGCACTCCAGCCTGGTGACAGAGTGAGACTCCCATCTCAAAAAAAAAAATTTTTTTTTTAATTGTCATCAGAAGTAACTGGAATACCCTTTAGTTTTGGATAATGTTTTAAGTTTCTCTGAGAGGTCTGTCAGACTCAGATTTCTGTTTATCAGATTTACTGACTCTTGTAACCACAGCACTTAATGATACTTAAGGCACATGTTAAGACTCAGCATAATCGGGTTTGTAAAATGTATTCCTCATATAACTCAGTTGAGACAAATTCTATTAATATAAGGACAATCTGCCACACATGGTGGCCACGCCTGAAATCCTAAGCACTTTGGGAGGCCAAGGCAAGAAAATTGCATGAACCCAGGTGTTCAAGACCAACCTGGGCAACATGGCAAGACCTCATCTCTACAAAAAAAATTTTTTTAATTAGCCAGGTGTGGTAGCACACATCTATGGTCCTAGCTATTCAGGAGGCTGAGGTGGGAGAATCACTTGAGTCTAGGGGTTCTAGGCTGCAAGTGAGCTATGATTACGCCACTGCACTCCATCCTGGGTGGCAAAGCAAGACCCTGTCTCTAAAACATAGAGAATCATGAAATCTGTGTTGTCATTTTCGTAGAATTGAAAATGCTCTCCTAACTTGATATGCTTTATGCTTAATTTAATGTAACTTTCTTTTTGCTGCCCATTTTGCTTCACCTTTCAATAATTTCTCATGTACAAATAATAATTACAGCTTAACATGTTGCCTTTATAGTGGGACTAAAAGGCAAATGATATAGTACACCATCATGCCACCTTTTCTGTTCAAAGAGGTCTAATTTCATGATTTTGGCAACATTCTTAATGCTCAACAAACCAATCAGATCATTGAATAGCCATCTCAATCACAGCTCATCTTTACACTTTTACCAGCCAGATCTTACAACCTGGTTTCTGCCTTGGTAAATGTTTTATCATCCATATGCCTTTAACTTTATTGCTTAGAATTTGCCCCCAAGTTTTTGTTGTTAACCTTTGTCCTACATTTTGGTTGTTAACTATACAGGCTGAGCTTTCAGTAAACTGTATGCTGTTCAGATTCTTGCATAACATTCTAGTTTAGAACACAGTAGTCTTTTTGTTGCAGAGGGACGAGCTAAAGAATGTACTCATTTATATGGTGGCAGAAAACTCAGACTTACCTAGGTATGTATATCATACTGCTATACAGCTTTTTAAAAATTTAAGTCAGCTCTTAAATACTTACGGCACTGAGAAAAGTTTGACTACAATGGAATGATGAATGCATTATTTGTTTTGGAAATGTAATCCAAAAATACACTCAGGTCAACATGTAATTTTATTCTAAATAAGTACCTAAAGAGGCTCTTTGTCAGCTCTCAACTGAACTAGGATGATAGTAAGAGGTACCCAGTTTATAAAGGTTTGGCTGACCTTTGGTGAGTGGCCATTTGTCAAGTGAGGCATTAAAGATAGATTTTAATTCATTAGACCTTTTTTTAAAGACTTGAAGATCCCCCAGCTGGAATGCCAGTGTGCCCAGATATGCAACTCATTATTCACAGAACTTTCTTTCAAGATCTTTGCCTTCCATAAGCAAGTCACAAACTCCTCTTCCTCCTTGCACCCTGTGTCAAGGCTTCTTGAGTACCATTTCAACAGAGAACTTATTTACAACTGCAATATATCTAAAAATTATAGTCCAAAATCTTTCAGGCAGGCAAATGCCATTGACCCTAATGTCATATTCAGGAAGTCACTGATCCAAGTGCCATGTTCCATAAATTCCCAGGCATAATCGAACTTGCTAGAAAACCAAAAAGGGAAAACCTGGGAATTGGGCCAAGATCCTGGGTGTCATTGTACAACATTCAAGCCAACTCTGGTTTCAACATTCTTTTGAGATTGTTACTCCATGATTGGAATGCATTCCACAGTGCTTGGTCACAGATCATCACAAAAGAAATACACTGCAGAATTGTGCTTGCATATTGCTGAGTTTTTGCAATAGGAAAATACAACCCTTAGTAGGAAAGTCCATTTTGTCTTTTTAATTTGTATGAAATCTCTGTTGAAGCATTACCAAGTAGTAGACATAAAACTGGATTAGGATGATCTATCGTATATAATCTTGAGCTAATCCCTTATCTTCTAACTACCATACCCATTTCCCAAGGTTGTTGTAAAGAATAAGATAACATTTTATGTAAGGCAGCACTGTTGTGATAAGCATAAGGAAGATGTAACTCAAAGAATATGGACAAGAAATGGTAATTATCAACATTAAGCTTTACCGAGTAATAGTATCCTAAATAATCTGTTAATATGATACAACATCAAAAATGCAACAGGATCTTTTTTGAAACCGGGCAAGCTATGTCTCAAATTCGTATAGAAAAAATAAGAATATTCAGGAAATATCCAAGGGGGAAAGAAGAGTAATGAGGACAATTAGCCCACTAGAGAGTAACATATAGTATAAGGCTGTTGTGATCAAAGCACTATAGTAGTACTGTATGAAGAGACAAGAGAGACCAATAGAATAGATGAGAAAGCTCAGAAATACATCAGATACACAGCCCATTTTAGTATATGATAAAGGCATTTCAAATCAGTAAGAAGAGTCTAAATGAAAAATCAATGAGATACCACTTTTCACCTATAAGACTGACAATGTTCTAAAGGCTTTATAACACACTCTGTTGGTAAGGGTGCAAGGGAAGAGTTACTCCCAAACATTTGGTGGTGGAAATGTGAATAGGTACAACATTTTTGGAGGGCAGTTTGGCAATATCTATCTAAGCTGAAAATGTCCATACCCTTTAATCCAACTATTCTGCTTCTACAAATCTATCCTTCAAATATTGTCACTCCTTAAAAATAACTTATAATGAGTTATGGAATTGTTGGTGACAGCAAAAGATTAAAAACAATGTAAATTCCGTTGATCCAGATTAGCTAAAGAAATAACAGTACCTCTATAAAGTGGAATTGTGTATAGCTTAAAGATTAAAGAAATTAAGGCAGTTCTCTTTGTACAGGTATGGCACAAGCTATATGGTTGAGTGATAACCCAAATGCAGAACAGGATGTATATAGAATGTGGAGTGTTTAGAATGTATACCATGTATAGACAGTCGGGAAGACATAGGATATAATACCTCTGAAAGATAAGATAAAACAAGAAATTAGTATTAGTGGTTACTTCTGCAAGAGAATTAGATAACTGAAGGACAGGAGTAAAAGGTATACTTTTAGCTATATATAGTTTTTTATGCCTTTTGAATTTTTAATTGTATGAGTTACCTATTCAAAAGTGTGTTGTTTATTTTTTAAGAAACAAAACATTGGTAGCAGAAATAATAAGAATAATCTCTGATAACTTTACATACTAGAGTCTACATACCAAGGAACTTAAATGTTCCTTATTCTTTTGATAGTATTGAGCAACATTAATATGATTAATATCCCAGAGGCAGACAGGAGATTGTAGGATGTAAGATTAGGAAAGAAATGCCTTACTCAGAATTAGAGGAATAAAGGATCAATCTTTAAAAGTAGGATGATTAAACTATCTGCCCCCATGCTCTTCTTCAGAAAGGCTGAAAAGAAAAGCCTTTGACTGCCCTTCTCTTTATAGCTCAAGGTTCACATTCCTTAGATGAGCCATTGTTTTGCAAAACACACTAATGAGTTTGGGGATAGGATGGGGCATGTCTGGAAAAGACCAATCTAAATAGTTCTGCACTGGCTATTATTAAAAAGTCAAAAAATAACATACTGGTGAAGTTGTGGATAAAAAGGAATTCTTTTTTTTTTTTTTTTTTTTTTTAGAATAAAAAGAATGAAAGAGAAAGGAAGAGGAAGAGATTTTAGAAAAAGAAAAGGAGAAAGAAAGAAACAGCAAAAGAAAGAAAAAATGAAAGAGAAAGAGGAAGAGATTTTAGAAAAAGAGAGAAAAGGAGAAAAAGAAACTGCAAAAGAAAGAAAAAAATGAAAGAGAAAGAAAGGAAGAGATTTTAGAAAAAGAGAGAAAAGGAGAAAGAAAGACACAGCAAAAGAAAAAGAAAAAAAGAATGAAAGAAAGGAAGAGGAAGAGAAAGAGGGAGAGAGAATGGGATTCTTGTTTTATTGCCCAGGCTAGAATACAGTCTAAAAATGGGTATTAAAAACCTCTTTTATGCCAATAATTGTGTTTAACAATGGAGACAGGAAGGAATAGGGGAGGAAAATAA
>CAUYQU010022851.1:0-69082 GCA_963574635.1 Cheracebus regulus
TTAATCTCTTAGTGTACCTAATGTATAAATTAAACTTTATCATGGTATGCACGCATAGGAAAAAGCATGGTACATATAGACTCTTGCTCTGTCACCCAGGCTGGAGTGCAGTGGCGCAATCTTGGCTCACTGCAACCTCCACCTCTTGGGTTCAGGCAATTCTCCTGCCTCAACCTCCTCAGTAGCTGGGATTACAGGCGTGCCCCACCATGCTCGGCTAATTTTCTATTTTTAGTAGAGGTGGAGTTTTGCCATGTTGGCCAGGCTGGTCTCAAACTCCTGATCTCAAGTCATCCACCCGCCTGGGCCTCCCAAAGTGCTGGGATTACAGGTGTAAGCCACTGCTCAGTCCTAACTGCCTGTATTAAATCCCTCTCTGCTCAAAATTCCCCCAAGAGATTCCTGATGCATGAATTCTTATGATACAAACAAGTATTTTTTTTAATGTAACATTAAACTAACTATAGCCCATTAAGATTATATCTTCTAAGAGAACATATACTGTTGATCATTGTTGTCATCAATTAAGCCCTTATTTCAGTGCCAGGCACTCCACTAAGCACTTTTCACATCATTTTCATTTAATTCTTCCTCCACTTTTTTTTTTTTTTTTGAGATGGTGTCTTGCTCTGTCACCCAGGCTACAGTGCAGTGGCACAATCATAACTCTCCGTAAGCTCAAACTCCAGGGCTCAAGCGATCCTTCTGCCTCAGCCTCTCAAATAGCTGGGACCAACGGCATGCACCACCACACCCAGCTAATTTTTATTTATTTTTATTTATTTATTTGAGACAGAGTCTTGCTCTGTCACCCAGGCTAGAGTGCAGTGGTGCAATCTTGGCTCTCTGCAACCTCCCCCTCCCAGACTCAAGCAATTCACCTGCCTCAGCCTCCCAAGTAGCCGGGACTACAAGCCTGCACCACCACATCCAGCTTATTTTTGTATTTTTAGTAAAGACGGAGTTTCACCATGTTAGTTAGGATGGTCTTGATCTCTTGATCTTGTTATCTGCCCACCTCAGCCTCCCAAAGTGCTGGAATTACAGGTGTGCACCACTGCACCCAGCCAATTTTTAAATTTTTTGTAGAGACAGGATCTCACTGTGTTGTCCAGGGTGGTCTCGATCCTTCCATCTAAAGTTATCCTTCCTTCCATCTCAGTCTCCCAAAGTATTGGGATTACAGGCTTGAGCCACTGCATCCAGACAATTTTCATTTAATTCTTACAAGAATCTTTTGCAGTAAATATTATCATTAATCCCATTTTACAGATAAAGAAACCAAAGTACCATGAAGTTAAGTATTTTATGCAGGACCACACAGCTAAAAAGTGGTGACACTGGGATTCGAACCCAGATAGTTTGTTCACTGTTGCCTCCAAAGCTGAAGTAGTCCAAACATGGCCTACTGTTTAGTCACTCTTAAAAATATTTCCAAAGCCAAGTGGCTTCATTACTAGACAATCTGTCACCTTCTTCTTCCTGTTCTCCAGGCTCAAAATGCTGGTACACTCATACATGACTGGTGAGAATGTAAAATGGTACTACCACTTTCAGAAACAGTTGAGAAGTTTCTTAAAATGTTAAAACACACACCTACCATATGAACCAGCCATCCTATCCTTAAGTGTGTACCAAAGAGAAAAGGAATTATATGTCCTTACAAAGATCTATACATAAATATTTACAGCAGCTTTATTTTTAACATCCAGAATCTGAAAACAACCCAAATGTCCGTCAATAGATAGTATAGCCATATAATGGAATCTATTCAGCAATAAAAAGGAACAAACCAATATTTTATTTAAACCTGTGAAATGCTATGCAATTGCTGAGGAGTGATTTACTTCCAATCATATGGTCACTTTTGGCTGCTTATTTGTTATTTTCATCCCCTATTCCTTCCTGTCTCCATTGTTAAGCACAATTATTGGCATAAAAGAGGTTTTTAATACCCATTTTTAGAGTGCATTTTAGCCTGGGCAATAAAACAAGAATCCCATTCTCTCTCCCTCTTTCTCTTCCTCTTTCTTTTTCATTCTTTTTTTTTCTTTCTTTTGCTGTTTCTTTCTTTCTTTCTCCTTTTCTCTCTTTTTCAAAAAAAAAAAAAAAGTTATGGCAAAATTGCAATTACCTTTACACCGACCTACTAATTTCTCTAGGGGACTTTTTCTCCACAAAGCCCAGGACACTTGGCCGACTACTATATTACCACCCCAGGGCTCTTTCCTAGAGTTTTCTTGTTCTTCTTTCAATTATGTGCAATATTTCCAACTCCAAGATTCTTCCAGTAGTCCTCCCCCCTTTATCTAAACCAGGTTGCCATGGGTTTCTGTCAGCTGCAATCAAAAGAGTCATGACTCTGAATAGCAGGTGGATTTTACTACCTTTTTTGTTGTTGTTAAGGAAACCCTTAAGAGGAAAAAGAAATGCACCTCACGTGGGGAGACAGGAAAAGTTGTTATATTAAGTCTAAAATCTAGGTCCCTTAGCTAGAAGTCACCCTCGGATCCAGTGGTCTTGGAAGTAAGACAGTGCCTGGTAATCAAAAAGGTGAGGAATTCTAGTATCTCCTGAGGGTAGAATTGAGGAGAAGTGAGAGAGGACAGTGGAAAGGAAGATGGGCCAGAATGTGCAGGGCCTTTTTGGCCATGGCAAGAGGCCTCAGGGAATATCTGAGCAGTCTTAAAGAGATCAAACGGCAATTTCGGAAAAAAAATTCCTTCTATCCACTGTGTAGAGAATGAGTTGTAATTGGCAAGACAGGGGATATAATGAACCCAATTAGATTATTGCCCATGTGTAATAGGGTATTGGCCATACGTTTTAGGGGGAAAATGTTTAAATTTAGGGGATAATTAGAAATCTACACTTACAGCCCTTGGTGATACTTTTCCTATGAGTGAAAAAAAGTGGGGGGGAGAGAGAAGGTGGATACAGTCACTGACATATGAGGCAGTGGAAGAGGAAGAGGCATGGACAGGAAGAGAATTCTTTGGGACACATTGGGTTTGCGATGCCTGCATGAGAGTTTCCTGAATATGTCCAGTCATGTATTGACCAAGCAAGTCTGACAGTGAGGAAACGAAGTACAGAATTTGGTAGTCATCACTATGGAGCTGGTAAGCAGAGCCGTAAGAGGAGCTAAAATCCCTGGGGAGAGTATGTAGACTGAGAGGGGGAAATGGCCCAGGACACACAGACACAAGGAATGCCAACATGTAAGGGCTGGACAGAGGAGGAGGAGAAGCTCAGAGGGAAGTACAGTGTCCCAGACTCAAGGCAAAGAATGTTGCAACAAGAAAGTCAGGCGGCTTCACATCTGCTAATCCAGGAAGCTGCATGTGGAGTGGAGTCCACTGGGGTTACCAGCCAGCATGTCACCGGGTCCCCTTTGGCAGAAGTAGTTCCAATGAAGTGGGAGTAGGAAGGTAGGGGCAGAGGCCCAGTGAGCATGAGGAGTGTTTAGGAGTTGACAGTGTATCTGCTTTTTGAGAAGTTTAGCCATGAAGAGGAAGAGACATGGGGCCGTATGTGCAGGAGGAGATGAAATCCAGGAAGGATATGGAGTTTTAAAATGGAAAAACTTGATCCTGTTTTAAAGGCTCTGTTTTATGTCCCTGTTCCCTTTCCTTTGAGGGCAAGGTTAAACATGCAGAATAGAGACATAACTGACAGAGCCAAGACCCCCACCCAGGAGTGGTTTCAAGCAGCACCACTCTAATTCAATCACAGAGGAAAAAGGGATGCACGTGGGTCCAGGTACTGCTGAGGTTTGGTGGCAGGACTTTGAAGGCGGTCCCGTCCGATAGCTTCTGTTTCTCCTGTGAAACAGGGGAGGCCCTGTGTGCTGGTTGTGATGTACAGTGACAGTCAGGGATGTGGAGAGAAGGGGACAGGTCTGAAACCGTTAAGAATGGGAAAGTGAGACCGAGCGGGGTGGCTTGCATCTGTAATCCCAGCGCTTTGGGAGGCCAAGGCAGGTGGATCACCTGAGGTCAGGAGTTCAAGACCAGTCTGGCCAACATGGTGAAATCCCATCTCTAGAAAAATACAAAAATTAGCCGGGCATGATGGTGGGTGTCTGTAATCCCAGCTACTCCGGAGGCTGAGGCAGGAGAATCACTTGAATCCAGGAGGCAGAGGCTGCAGTGAGGTGAGATCATGCCACTGCACTCTGCACCCCAACCTGAGCAACAGAGTGAGACTCCGTCTTGCCTCACCAAGGCCTGACACTTGCTGGGGGTTAGATATAGGACTTGAGCCTGACCTAATCTGTGTCTCAGTGCGTTTTTCTACAGCAGCGGTGTGAAAGTTTGTGGATTTCTAGAAGGTCTGACATGGAGACAGTGCAGGAAGGAGCTGAGAATAGCAGGCGAGAGGTTATTGGTAGGATGGACAACGCAGGAGCTGGATGGACTGGAGGGGCTGAGTGATCACCAGAGAGATATTTGGGGTACCCAGCCCCAACCCCAGCCCTGAACCATCGCTGGAGGCGGGAGTAGCAGCTGGGCCTGTGGGGAGCCCGGGCGCCCAGGCGGTGGGATGTGCAGCGCAAAGGATCTCCGCGCCCCACCCCAGGTCCCCACCGGCACCTCCGCCACCCACCGGCTGGCCTTGGCATCCCAGACCAGGCCTAATAAAGGAAGGGCTGCAGAGTTGGGATCTCACTGACACGGGACGGGGTGGAGCTCTAAGGCACTGGTAAATGTGCACTGAAATACAGTCATGCAGCTCTTGAGTTTAATTAGATTTTGGCTTTTGTTGCAATTGCTTTTGGTGTTTTAGTCATGAAGTCTTTGCCCATGCCTATGTCCTGAATGGTATTGCCTAGGTTTTCTTCTAGGATTTTTATGGCTTTAGGTCTTACGTTTAAATCTTTAATCAATCTTCAGTTAATTTTTGTATAAGGTGTAAGGAAGGGATCCAGTTTCAGTTTTCTGCATATGACTAGCCAGAGTGAACAGGCAACCTACAGAATGATAGAAAACTTTTGCAATCTATCCATCTGACAAAGGTCTAATATCCATAATCTACAAGGAACTTAAATTTACAAGAAAAAAACAACCCCATCAGAAAGTGGGAAAAGGATATGAAAAGACGCCTTTCAAAAGAAGACATTTATGCAGCCAACAAACATATGAAAAAAAGCTCATCATCACTGTTCATTAGAGAAATGCAAATCAGAACTACGGTGAGATACCATCTTGAGCCTGTTAAAATAGCGATCATTAAAGTCAGGAGACAACAGATGCTGGAGAGGATATGGAGAAATAGGAACGCTTTTACACTGTTGGTGGGAGTGTAAATTAGTTCAACCACTGTGGAAGACAGTGTGGCAATTCCTCAAGGATCTACAACTAGAAATATCATTTGACCCAGCAATCCCATTACTGAGTATATACCCAAAGGATTACAAATCACTCTACTAAAAGGACACATGCACACATATGCTTATTACAGTACTATTCACAATAGCAATGACTTGGAACCAACCCAAATGCCCATCAATGTTAGACTGGATAAGGAAAATGTGGCACATATACACATGGAGTACTATGCAGCCATAAAAAAGGATGAGTTCTTGTCCTTTGCAGGGACACTGATGAAGCTGGAAACCATCATTCTTGGCAAACTAACACAGGAATAGAAAAACCAAACACTGCATGTTCTCACTCATAAGTGGGAGTTGAAGAATGAAAACACATGGGCACAGGGAGGAGAACAACACATACAGAGTCCTGTCAAGGGTGGAAGGCAAGGGGAGGGATAGCACTGGGAGAAATATCTAATGTCGATGATGGGTTGATGGGTGCAGCAAACCACCATGGTGCACGTTCTGCACATGTATCCCAGAACTTAAAGTATAATTGAGAGAGAGCGAGAGAGAAAGAAAGAAAGAGGGAAAGAAGGAAGGAAGGAAGGAACGAAGAAAGAAAGGAAGGAAGATGGAAGGAAGGAAGGAAAAGAAAGAGAAAAGAAAGAGAAGAAAGAAGGAAAGAAAGAGAAAAAAGAAGAAAGAAGAAAAAAGAAAGAGAAAAGAAAGAGAAGAAAGAAGAAAGAGAAAAAAGAAGAAAGAAGAAAAAAGAAGGAAGGAAAGAAAGAAAAGTGATGCCAGGTGTGGCTCCCACCTGTAATCCCAGCACTTTGGGAGGCTGAGGCAGGTGGATCATGAGGTCAGAAGTTCAAGATCAGCCTGGCCAAGATGGTGAAACCCCATCTCTACTAAAAATACAAAAATTAGCCAGGCATGATGATGGGCACCTGTCGTCCCAGCTACTCAGGAGGCTGAGGCAGAGAATTGCTTGAACCCGGGAGGCGGAGGGTGCAGTGAGCCAAGATTGTGCCACTGCTCTCTGGCCTGGGTGACAGAGTGAAACTCTGTCTCAAAAAGAAAAAAAAGCAATTGGGAGAATGTTGATATAAACTGCTCCTTGAGCCATTTGGAAGGCTGTATCTTCTGCAGGTTGCTTGGTGAGTATGCCAGGAGTACAAGGTTCATTTATTCACTTTGAGAAGCGTTTCTCTAAGAAGGTGTCCTGAAAGAGCTGCTACTGCTAAAGGGATAGCCCTTGACAAGGAAGTCCCTTTCCTTGGACACACATCGACAGGGCCCTTCAGACAGCAGGTAGATACAGAATGCAGGACTTGGCTTTTTGTGATGGTCCCAATGTAGCACTGGGTAAGTTGGTCCAATTTTGGGGTTTATTCACAGGAAACCCATGTGCCAGCAAATCTATGTCACATTCTCCAGTATCAGCTTTATAAGGAATAAAGTCAATTTATTGTTCTTAAAAAAAGAAAGAAATATAGCTATAACTGTTGCTTAGATGTCCTTGAAGTGCAAGTGAACAGTGAATGTGACTCACGAGGCTTACACCCACTGATCCATAATCCTCAAAAGCATCCAGGCCGGACACGGCGTTGTGCAGGGCAAATGCTCCACAACCCAATAAATTTGTTTCTGCTGTTCTTGCTGTTTGGAAACTCCCTCTCCCCTTTCCCTCCTCTCGATTTCCTATTGTTTTCTTCTGTGTTTTTTTTTTGAGACTGAGTCTTGCTCTGTCACCCAGGCTACAGTGCAGTGGTGCGATCTCAGCTTATTGCAAACTTTGCCTCCCAGGTTCAGGTGATTCTCCTGCCTCAGCCTCCCGAGTAGCTGGGATTACAGGCATGCACCACTACATCTGGCTAATTTTGTATTTTTAGTAGAGACCGGGTTTCACCATGTTGGTCAGGCTGGTCTTGAACTCCTGACCTCGTGATCCGCCCGCCTCGGCCTCCCAAAGTGCAGGGATGACAGGCGTGAGCCCCGTGCCCGGCCTTCTTTCCCACTCTTACTCCCTTTCCCTGCCGCTACGTGTTTCCCTCAGCTCCACCTAACACCCCACGGTGTGGCCCTAGCCCTCTCCTCCACCTGCTCCAGCCTGATTATCCCCAACGTCCTGCACTCTGGGAACCACCAAAGTTGGCCTCTCTACCTCCAAGGTCCTTCCCGCTGTTCTCATACCCTGGGTCAGGCCTTTGCGGGAGCCCCGGTCCTCTCTCGATGTAGTTTCATCGAACTAACCTCTAATCCTGTAATTTAGCTCAAATCTCCTTAGAGAAGTATTCTCTGAATCCAAGGAGGACCTAAAGTCATTCTGCCCATCTCACAGTCACCCCTCCCCAGATTACATTGATATCATAAATCGTTTTAAATCCTTTTGGTACAAGACGGGGTATGAGTAAAGAAGGAATACTCAACAACCGTCTGTTATTTGTGTATACATACCCCCTGATTTCTTGAACAATACACTGCAAGAAATAAAAAGATGGAGAGAGACATATTAACCAATTATGGTGTATGGAACGTTATGTTTTTATGACTGTAAAAAGGTAATGGAGGAAGGTGTCTACATATCAGCTGCTGTTAAGGGATTACTGTTAACTTTTTCAGCATGATCATGGTATTATGGTCTTTTAGAGTCCTTCTCTTTTAGAGATATATAAATGAGTATCCCCAAAATATGTACAGATATTTTATACCTGAAATGTGTACAGATGAAAGAATAAGATGTTTGAGATTTGCTTCAAAATAACCTTGGTGGGGGTAGTGGGTGAGGATATAAATGAAACAAAATTGGCTGTAAGTTGGTAACTGCCGAAGTTGGGTGAGGAGTACCTGAGGGGTCAGTATACTGCTCTCGATATCTTTACGTACGTTTGCAATTTTGTATAATTAAAAAAAGATTTCCATCCGTTAGTCCCTATGAACGCTGCAGGGGCCCTCACTGCAGGCCAGGGTTGCGGCGGCTGATCTGGTGTTTAAGGTTCCTTGGGGTCCAGCTTCCCCTCTCACTAGCAGACTTTCCTTGAACACCTTCAAAGGTCTCCTCTGCTCTGTGCTTTCCAGTTATCTAAACACCGTTTCCAGTTCCAGCTGTATTTTGTTTCCTGCTGCTCTCCTGATCCCCTTCGTCCCGGGAGGTCTTTCCCGCTTCTTTCAGCTGATCCAAATCCCACCCAGCCTCTGGGAATCAGCTCTAGAACCGGAGGCCCTTGGGGCCTCTGCTGATCACTCAGGCCACATTTATCTCCCCTTCTCTGACTTCCAGAATTCTGTCTTTATCATTCATTCTGGCTTAACACTGTGGTTAAGAGCAGGGTTTGGGTGCCAGGCTGCCTGTATTTGGATCCAAGCTCCATTGCCACTGGCTGTGTCACTTCGGGCGAGTTACTTAACTCTCTGTGCCTGGTTATTTCTATAGAATGGAAATGATAATGGTACCTACTTCATAAAGTAGTTGGGAGGACTAAACGAACCATACATATAAAGAATTTAGAATAGTGCCTGCCACACAGTAAACACTCCACATCTAATACTTTCATTTATGAAGTCCTGTAACTAAATCACCGATTCCTAAAAGGCAGGACCTGCAACCAAGCATGGAGTTAAACACATGGTAGATGAAAAGAATCACACACCCATGACTTGAATCGGACAAGGAAAATCAGTGTTTGATGGTGTAATTGGTGACTGTCCCAGTCCTGCAACCTGTTTTGTTCTTTCACCAGAGTACTTTGTCTGCCAGCAACAAAAATTGACTACAGTTAATTTAAGCAGAAAAAGGGACACACCGGCCGAGTGTGGTGGCTCACACCTGTAAGTAATCCCAGCACTCTGGGAAGGTGAGGTGGGCAGATTGTTTGAGACCCAGAGTTTGAGACCAGCCTGGGCAACACAGTGAAACCCTGTCTCTGTATTTAAAAAATACAGAAAGTAGCCAGCGTGGTGGTGCATGCCTGGAGTCCCAGCTACTTGGTGAGCGGAGGTGGGAGGATTACTTGAGCCTGGTATGTGAGCCTGAGATGACGTGCACTGCACTCCAGCCTGGGCAGCAGAGTGAGACCCTGTCTCTCAAAACAACAAAACCTAAAAAGCTGTGAAGGGAAAGCCCTACAGCTGCAGAGGGAGACTAAAGAACCAGGCTCAGAACAGGACAGGAAACTGGCAGCCCCAGGGTCCAGGCGGCAGGAGTGACAGTCTCACCACCATGCTGGAAGGAGCGAGGGCCAGCCCATCTTTTCTGCTCATTGTCCTACTTCCTCAAAGTCCAAATTCTAGGGAATGAATTCAGACAATCCAGTTTGATCCATATGCCCAACCCTTGGTGATCAGTTTTAAAAAACAATTGTTGGCCAGACACAGTGGCTTGTGCCTGTAATCTCAGCCCTTTGGGAGGCTGAGGTGGGCAGATCACCTGATGGCAGGAGTTCAAGACCAGCCTGGTCAACATAGTAAAACCCCATCTCTACTAAAAATACAAAAATCAACCGGGTGCGGTGGCGCATGCCTGTGGTCCCAGTGACTCAGGAGGCTGAGGCATGAGAACCACTTGAACCTGGGAGCCGGAGGCTGCAGTGAGCCAAGATCACTCCACTGCACTCCAGCCTGGGTGACAGAGCGAAACTCCATCTCGGGGAAAAAAAATGTTCTGATAAAGTGTTTGTGGGAAAAAATGTTACATAAGGAGTCAAGAGAGGGCTCACTCTGTCTGTTCTCAGAGACTCATGAGTCGACTGGGCACATTGTGAGAGAATGCAGGCTAGGTAAGGGTTTGTTTGACCAGCCGCCACTGCCTTTTCAGTTGCAAGGCTTTACTTGTACTGGAGCCTTAAGAAGGGTACAGCAAGGGGAGAACCTGCTACTGAAGGAGTGATTCTGCTCACAGGCACTTATGACCAGAGCTCCATGCCAATTACTGCTGTTCTCAGTGTCTGGAATAGCTGGAGTCCGGGAACCCTCTGAAGAGTGTTCAGGTGGCCACTGCCTGAACCTTCCACTCTAAAACCTGAACTTCAAGAAGGCTTGTCCTGAGTCCTATGTGCCCTCTGCCTCCTACCCTCACTCCTGTCCCAGCCTTCCCAGAGACCCTGATTAGTACGAGCCAGGTTCCTCCAGGACTAAAGTAATGCTGAGAACCCTACAAACGATCAAGGATGAAAACCAAGCTATCTCAGCCTGAATTTTCAGGGTTTACAGAAATTGTTAGGTGCCCTCTGTGTGCCCTCAGGGCAGCGGGGCTGGAAGAGGCACCCATTTGCAGCAGAACTGAGGTGAGGCTCAGGAGATTAGAAAGGTAGGAGCAATGGATATTTTCTGGGTCAACACGGTCAGCTTATTTTGTGCAGAAGGATGTCTCAGGGATAGCTTTAAAGCAGTCGTTGTCTTGACTACCTTCAATACGGATATATTTTTGTACATTCTCTCTGTATTTCAAGGAAAAGAATTTTTTTCTCAAAACAGTACCTCTAAATTTATGGAAAATGACTCATTTACAGCTAATTTAGTAAGCAGATAAGGGGAAAAATCACTCCACAATCCCACCATTATAACAGAACCACACTTATTTTTTAAGTGTTTTCTTTTATGTATTTTTTTCTAGCCACATTTTTGCATAACTGTAATTATGATGTACATATGCTTTTTATATATGTAAACTTCTTAATCTGAAATAATTTCAGATCTGCAGTGGAGTTGCACAGATAATACAAGATTTCTCACACAGCCCTCCCCTGATTCCAGTTCTCCGTAATGTTACCACCTTACATTACTGTAGTGCTAGACATTTTCCAAAAATGAGAAACCAACATTGGTACAGTACTTTTAACCAAACTCCAAATTGTATTCAGATTTTGCCAGTTTCCCCACTAATGTCCTTTCTCCGTTTCAGGATCAGGATTGCACACAGCATTCAATCATCCTAACTCTTTAGTCTCGCCTCATCTGTGACAGCGTCTGTCTTTCCTTGTTTTCACGACCTTGGCAATTTTGGGTTTGGTTAAGTGTTTTGTAGAAAGTTCCTCCAATTTTGCTCATGTGTTTATGCTGTTTGTCCTGTGTTTCTCGTGATTAGACTGAGGTTATGGGTTTCTGGAAATAATGTCACAGAGATGATGTGCCCCTTTCATTTTACCAGTAGGTACATGATATCCAGTGACATCTTGGGTGATGTTAACCTTGATTACTTGGTTAAGGTCATGTTAGTTAGCTCTCTCTACTGTAAAGTTGCTATTTTTCTCTTTCTATATCCTTTTATTAAAAAAGGTGAATCACTAATTCCAGTTCGCCCTCAATGGGAGAAGGAATGAAACTCCACCTCCTGGAAGGGAGAATTTACATATTTTGTTTGGAATTCCTCTGTATGTATTCATTTATTTATGTAATCATGGACTCATATATATATTTGACATATACTTTTTCTAACTTTTTCTCACATATTGTTAAAGACTTTTCCCCCATTTTACAATCATAATTTTTATAACTGTAACTTTGATGATTGCATTTTTAAATATTTTCCATTAACTTTTTAACTCTCATATATGATGCTGCAGTAAACATCTTTCAACAATATTCTATGATTCTTTGTATTCTCAGCTCTGGCATGGTGTCTAGAACACAGAAGCATCTATAGACATTTGCGATAGATGGATGAATCAATGAATAAATGGTCCTTTTTTTCCTCTTCAACAGTCTTTTCAATCTTGGACTATGAAAACCTAAGATCTAAGTTAAATGTTGGGAACAGAAGTTTGGGAACTAACTGGAAATCGAGCCTCGGCTTTCTGTGAACTACACCTAGTTTGTACCAATGAGCAAAGGGCCTTAGAACAAAGTGAAGGTTTTGTTCTGAGCTATTTTCCTATCTCTAGTTGGAAAACATTTGAACATTTTATCGCTTTCAGCAGTCTTTCACGTGGCTTTTTCATTCTCCTTAAACTGTAAATATGAGATTTTTAAATAGGTACGGTGTGTTTACGGCATATAAATATCACCTTATCTCCTGGTTCGTCCCTGGCAAGGAAAGAGCTGGTAGTTCAGTAATAAAGTGAGTGAAGGACATTTGGAATGTGTCTCCTCTGATGACTGCTGGACAAACATCACAGCAGCAGCTGCAAAGTAGCTGAGGGCAGAGCACATGGAGACTGAGGAGGGTGCACCCCCCACTGGAGAGTCTGCTGAGCACTGAAGGGAGGCAGGCAGGCAGGTCACAGCAATCCCGCCCTCAGCCCATAGTGTGCTTTTTTTTTTCGAGACAGGGTCTCGCTCTGTCACCCAGGCTGGAGTGCAGTGGAGCAACCTGGGCTTACTGCAATCCCTGCCTTCCGGGTTCAAGCGAGTCTCATGATTCAGCCTCCCAAGTAGTTGGGATTACAAGCACATACCACCATGCTTGGCTAATTTTTGTAGAGATGGGTTTTGCCACATTGGCCAGGCTGGCCTCAAACTGCTGACCTCAGCTGATCCGCTTGCCTCCCAAAGTGCAGGGGTGACAGACGTGTCACCGTGCCCAGCCCCTCACCCAACAACGTGCTTTGTTCCACTGAGGAGCAGGGAGAAAAAAAATGTTTCATCAAGAACAGCTGAATTTGTGTGCTAGTGGCAGGAAAGTAGTGAGAGGTTTATTTTAAAGGAAAACATCAACAGAACTGGATGACAGGCAGTAGGATGGAGACAAGGCTTGACCAGCTGGGTGTGCCACCTACAGAGGAAGTTGAAGACAATGAAACCTGGGTGACTAATGGCTAGGTTTTGGGAGATAGAATATTTACGCTGATTTTAGACATATTGGCTGGAGATGACAAGGGGACATTTAAGGGAAAATGTCCAGAGAGTTGGAGGGTAGAGCTGGAGCTCCAGAGGGCCAGGAGCATAAGACAAAGAGAGCCAGACACTCACAGAAGTGGGAACTGAAGCATCTAAGACAAGTCAGAAATTGCGGAGAGGAAGGCACCTCTTTTTTTTTCGAGACAGAGTCTCTCTCTGTCGCCAGGCTGCAGTGCAGTGGGTCGACCACGGCTCACCACAACCTCTGCCTTCCAGGTTCAAGTATTCTCCTCCTCAGCCTCCTGAGTAGCTGGGATTACAGGCGCATGCCATCATGCCCAGCTAATTTTTGTATTTTTAGTAGAGATGGGGTTTCACCGTGTTGGTCAGGCTGGACTCAAATTCCTATCTCGTGACGCACCCGGCTGGCCTCCCAAAGTGCTGGGATTACAGGCGTGAGCCACCGTACCTGGCCGACACCTCATTTTAAGTGACAATTACACCAAGGGTATGGGCAGGGGCACGCACCTCAGGCACCAGAAAGGAAAGTGTGTCACAAAGTTGAATTCTGTCACTGTACAGATGAAGGAGCAGAAGTCCAGAGAAGTGAAGTAGTTCACTCGAGGTCTCATGGCAAGTTAGTGACAAAGCCACTCCACCCCACTTTTCTTGACCTGTATGGTCCAGTTTGCCTTACATGGTAACATGTAAACAATGTTTAGATATACCTGCTTTACAGTGGACACAATACCATTCCTTGACAGTCAAGGCAGGCTAACAAAAGAGAGAATTTCATTTCCTTAGTTTATTAAAGATGACAACAAACTGTTAGGTTGTGCAAGAACTACAGCAGTGGAAACCCCACTCAGAGCACGGGCTGTAGACACAGAACATCTCTACTGAGACTCGCTCCTTTTACATTAATTCAACAAAAGCTCTAAGTCCTTGGCAGAGAACGTCAAAAACAGCCTCACTTAAGTGGGAAATATTTTGTCTTCCACTCTTCTGCCATGTCGTGAATCTTGTCTCCACCTGGTAATCAAACTTTTTTTTCCTTTTCCTTTACTTACAAAAAGAACACTACCCTCCCACTTCGTTTAGAAGGGATTCTCTTCAGTGCATTCAAAGCTTCTCCCCGCAACAGCAGGGGATTTTCAGATACTGATAAGTTGCAAAGTGCTTCCAAAACATCCCATCCTCTACCCGCTTTCCCCCGCTCTCGAATAATAAATAGGTATTTGGACGGTGATGACAGCACAGTGTCAGTCACGAACACAGACGCACAGTCTAAAGGGATGGAGTGTGGTCGAGGGAGATGGAGAAAAACAAGTGATAAGTCAGGAGCATCTAAGACCCAACGCTGAGTCCAGCTTCAGAATCTCAGCATTTTCACCCTTGATCCTGCGCTGATGTGAACCAGGCAGGACAAGACAGTCCGTCTCTCCTCCAGCACAATGACCTGGAGAAAGGGGAAGGATGTGTAATTTACACCAAAACCGGAGTAGAGCTCACATCTTTATAAACCCCTGGGTCTGAATCTGGGACCTAACCCTAGTGAAACTTGAGTTCTGTGAGGTCATTCTTAAAGCTTCCTGAAGGACACGGGCGCTTCTAGTCGGCCCTTCAAAACTCTGGGACTTGGCTTTTAGAGCCTCACTATGAACTGAAGGGAGAAGAGCCGCAAGGTCTTCTGGCCCAACAAGGCTTTCAGATCCCAAACTCAAGGCAGAGGAACCAGAAGCACAGGCCGGTTCCCACATTACTCCTACGTTGGTGGAGCCTCAGTCATGGCCATTACCTTAGTCCTCTCCTGCTTCCCTGTGAGATTCCCTATTACCTCCAGCTCAGGCTCTCATCAGCTTCCACCAACCACATGCAACTTTCTGTTCAGCTTCCAGGGGCAGCGCCCACACCCATTTTTTTCCTGCTAGCAAGCAACTATGAGAAGACAGGTATATGTCTTGAATGGGAAGAATTCAACCCCAGAACAAAAATGCTGCAGGCTTTAGTTCACAGAGCTGCCAGTCCTTGGAGAAGCAACTCTGACCAGTGTTTTCACAAAGGTTAGAAGCTGTATCAACTTGAAGAACACCGCAAACACATACATGATCCCATCTAAAGACTTCAACCATCAAAACACACATTAAAAGTGGGAGGAGGAAGTACACTAAAATTAGAAATATGAAACGGACGACTGAACATGTAAATATCACCAGGCTAGATAAAGAGTTAAGTGCGTAGGCCAGGCATGGTGGCTCACACCTGTAATCTAGCATGATGGGAGGCTGAGGCAGGAGGATCACCTGAAGTCAGGAATTCAAGACCAGCCTGACCAACATAGAGAAACTCTGTCTCTACTAAACACACAAAATTAGCCGGGTGTGGTGCATGCCTGTAATCCCAGCTACTCGGGAGGCTGAGGCAGGAGAATCGCTTGAACTCAGGAGGTGGAGGTTACAGGGACCCTCCCGAGATTGTGCCACTGCACTCCAGCCTGGGCAACAAGAGCAAAACTCCGTCTCAAAAAAAAAAAAAAGAGTTAAGTGCATAATTGGCATAAAGGCTCTTGTTATCCCAAGAACGCAGGAACATTCATACTCACATCTGCAAATTGTCACATTCTGCAACACCACTAATAGCAGGAAGCTTTTCTGCAACTTTGACAAAAGCAGCTAAGGCAAGAGAGACTCGGCCGCCAAGGAAGGGCCCAGAGCTGCTGCGGGAAGGGAAGGGAGAATGCAGTCGGGTTGTACTTTCACTCAGAACCACAATGAGCATCTAACAAAGGATACAGTAGTCAGGGACACATGAGTAAGACAGTGGGTGGGGTTTCTATCCTCACCTTAGGATGGCCTCGGGGACTTGCCTGAGCTCAAAGATCACACCTGCACCAAAGAGCCAGTGACTAAGAGACCTGAACACTGAAGAGAGGCCAACAGCTCCTCTAACTGAGTCAGCGCCCCTAAAGCAAGGGCTGTCGCCTCATGTATGCCTGTGGCACACGGCGACAAATGGGCCTGGCCGAAGCAGCAGTTCTGCTCTTTGCTTCAGGCTCACCAGGGTGGATGAAGAAAGTCCGTCTGTCACACCATCTAGGCCTCAACGGTTTCAAACAGGAAATCCCAACAACACAGGAACGTTTGCGGCTGCCTCTCTGAGGTCTCTGAGGAGTCTAGGATAGTTAGGATCCTGTTCTATGGCCCCCAAAATACCCAAATACGTGGCAAAAATGCCCATGACGTAGTCCCACTCTCTGCTGCTTCTCCTCAGGGCAGTCTGACCCTGGTCCAGGACAGGGAGAGAGAAAACTCCATCCCCGTTTCAGCAGCAAAGGAGCGGTGGTTAAGAAAGGGCTGGCTCAGAAGCTCCAGAACTCAAAGGAAAATTGGAAATGATGCTTGACATGCAGGTGAAACCTGGTCTGGCCCTAGTGGACAAGGTCACAGACGCTGGAATAACTGGCTCTTGCTTTCTGTTCCTCTGACAGAGGCACTAGAAGCTTCACTTAAGGACCCACATGTCGGTTCTCATGAAAACACCTGGTGCTTACAAATTATCTGTCACCACAGACTGGACCCCATCAACCTACCAAAGGCTGACCACACATGGACGTCACACAAGTCATTAAAAAAAAGATGATGATAATTTAAAAAAAAAGCCCCAAGTGGGGCAAGTCCTTCAAAGTGTGGCTCAGTTCTGCAAAATGTCTGACCCTGGCCCCAGACGGAGGGCTTCATGTTCTTCTTCAGGTGGTCTCCAGGACGGCGGCTTCCACAGCCAGTGCTTCAGTGGGCTCCTCCTCATAGTCCGACATGTAGGACTCCAGGCTCTGCTTGGCCAGCAGCTCCCGCCGGGCCTGCAGCCGCTCACACCGGGGACAGCTTCCAGACCTGAAGCAGGCTTTATGGTAACACGCTTTACACTCTATGCAGATTGGGAAGGTGAGAGACAGAAGAAAACAATTCGTATGATCTCCAGCTGGAAGTCAGCTGCTGACACAGCCCCTCCCACCACCGAGGGCTGATGCCCCCCTGGGGAACCCTGGGAGGTGCGAGTCACACCGACCTCTTGCCCAGTGCCCAGCCTGGCCCTCACCTTCACAGGTCCGGCACTTATGGAGCTCAAAGGGAAAGATGATGTCATCCTCATTCTGACAGAACTCACAGATGAAGCCCTTGGCTTGGCAGAGCTGGGGAGGAAAAAGACAGATGGCAAATGAGGAGCAGCACATGAGGATCTGGCACGGGAGGCCAAACACAAACACTGAGTGGCCGACAGGGTTCCGCTGCCCACAGGGAGAAGGCCTGAGCTGGACTTAGAAGCACGAAAGCTAAACGAGGACCAGGGCTGGGCAGCGTGAGACAAAGTTTTTTTTTTGAGACAGAGTTTCCCTCCTGTTGCCCAGGCTGGAGTGCAATGGTGTGATCTTGGCTCACCGCAACCTCCGCCCAGTGTTTAAGCAATTTCTCCATGTCAGGTTGGTCTCAAACTCCCAACCTCAGGTGATCCACCCACCTCAGCCTCCCAAAGTGCTGGGATTACAGGTGTGAGCCACCATGCCCAGCCTAGACAAAGTTTTAAGGAGATCAGACAGGTACAAGCCTGAGAAGCCCCTACCAGCGGGGTGGTGCCACAAAGGGCTCCCTAAGTCCACAGTCCCATTTGGGTAATGATTTTATTCTGGAATAGGAACCACAACCAATTAAGATAAAATGTGAAGACAAGCGTGTTCCTCAGAAATAACGCCCGGCCTGAAGTCAGGATACAGTGAAGTATTTCCAACTCATCCCAGGCACACAAGGTTCTCTACCTCAACCCCATTTTAAGCTCTAATTCTGGACTGTCACAGGAACATAAACTGGGCACAGTCTAAGACAGGAAGTTCTAAAAAGTGAAATTTCTGCATTTTCGACATGTTGAGTATATCATGACAGTAACAACATGCATTTGTGGAATACATAAAGTTTACAAAATGCTGTCACACAAATTACTTCATCAGCCCTCAAAAATACTGAGAAGTACATACAATTATTCACCTTAGAGCCAAGAAAATTGAGGCTTACCTCAACGGGACAAAGTATTTCTTTTGGTCACAATGACTGAAAATAACAAACAGAGGCAGAGGGTAGAATCCCTCTCCAGATTCAATTCCAGAGTTCTCCTCTCACATCACGACAATTCTTTTTTTTTTTCTGAGATGGAGTTTTGCTCTTGCTGCCCAGGTGCGCAGGCTGGAGTGCAATGGCATGATTTCGGCTCCCTGCAATCTCCACCTCCCGGGTTCAAGCGATTCTCCTGCCTCAGCCTCCTGAGTAGCTAAGATTCCAGGTGCCCACCACCATGCCCACCTAATTTTTATATTTTAGTAGAGGTGGGGATTCATCACGTTGGCCAGGCTGGTCTTGAACTCCTGACCTCATGTGATCCACCCACCTCGGCCTCCCAAAGTGTTGGGATGACAGGCATGAGCCATGGCCCCCAGCCGACAATTCTAAGTCTGCTCAGTCCTGTCCAGAGCTACCCAGGGCCAGGGCCAGCACCAACTCCTCCCCTCACTCGAGGTTCTTCAGATTGGGATGATGTGGCTGCTCTCCAGGCTGAGGAAGAGCAGCCCTTTCCAGTTCCTCTCCCAGTGCTGACTGGCCATTTCAACTTCCTGGAGCTGAGTGACAAGAACCCCAGGTCCACCCCACTCCCTGCATCCCTAAAAGCAAGGGCTTGGCTGCATGCTAAAGTGAGACTTTCTCACCATGCATCTCTCCACGTGGGCAGCCCCTGCCCTGGTGAGCTCAGCAAGGCGGGGCCCCAACTCCCCCTTCTTGGTTGCAGTCAGGTCATTCAGTGAGTACAGGTGGAGATCCTCTGTCAGGTGGCCTGGGACTGTGTCAAAGGAATCCAGAAGCCTACAGGGAAGGACAGGAGGCAGGTAGGGGAGGGAATGAACACTCTGTGTGACACAGCATAGTAGAAAAATCCCTAACCAGAAAAGAGAAAGTAATGAGGGTGGGCAACAATCAGCCAGCCCAGTGTTCCAGGCCGCTCCAGCCACTCCACACTGCTAGGTGTCTGGATGGCAGAAGTAACTTATGGACAGACTCCTGCAGAGTGATCCATGTGGATCCAGCCTGCAGAGTGGTGGCCTGCCCTGAATAGGATGGCTACAGATTTCCCCTTCCAGAGACAAGGACACAGACATAGCTACTGCTGTGGCTTCTCATTTACCATTTTCCATTTCTGCAAAATCTCTCTACTCTCCTTCTTTACATAACAAGAGCCAGGCGCTGGGACAGGCCCCTTTAGGAGGCAGTAACTCAGCCAGAGGACTCTGGCCTCCACAGACAACTCACTCTTTAGCCAGTCGGCACGTCTTGAACATGTTCTTCATGTGATACAACTGGACCCGCAGCAGCTGAAAAGAAAGAGGTAGAGGGCAGGCGTGGGAGGGGGATGAGAGAAGAGGAAACAGGTTTTGGAAAGCCCAGTGCCTTTAAACCCTGGGGGACTAGACGCTTTGCACGCTGCAGCCAGAGCAAACTGTCCTACACCCCTAACTCGACAACCTGCTTCAAAGTGCTCTCTACTCAGGGAAGGCCCCTCTGCCAGGTCTGTCTGCCCATAACACAGAAACAGCCTGGAGCAGATGAGCACTCTGCAATTTCAACTTCTCACTTGATATCCTATTCCTCGTTCATTCAGGAATGTTCTCAGGGAAGGGGGAGATTCTGCTTTTGCCCCGAGTGCTATTGGCGCTTCCTAACTGCCACTGCCAGGTTTGAGGCTCCATCCTGACAGACACCTGGGAGGTGGGAGAGATTAAGAACAGACATAGGGAGGGCATGCCAGGAGACGCTGCAGCTTTGACACGGTGATAACGAGAGGCGTGGTCATCTTGGGAAGCCCTAAAAAACCAGGGGCGGGGCAGGGGAGGGGAGGGGTGAGGTCTCTCACATGGCCTTTTCCAAGCGCTTACTCGGACTTGGTTGAGCAGCTTGACCTTCCTGTACAGGGCACTGTTTATGTCCTGCACATTGAAGAGCGGGTCATTCCAGATCTTAATGAGCAGGTCCTTGGAGAAATTGCTGACATAGTATTTGCTGAAGTCCCACTTGCGCAGAATCCGGCTGGGGATGGCCATCTGGGCATTCTCGTGGCAGCACTGGCAGAAGTACTTGCCCAAGTACTCACAGTACCGCAGTCGCTTGATATAATCTGGAAAAACAGGAAAGCCGAAAGGCCAGATGTAACTTTCCCATCTACAAGCTGGTAAGGCGGCTCTGCTGTTCCCTTGGAAGGGCAGAGATGGATGGCCAACGGCCTCCACCAATCTCTGTTTGAGTTCCCCAAAGCTAGCGGAAATCCGCATAGTGGAGCTTGGAGTTATGATCCACCTTGGAGGCCCTGAGGATATAAAATCAGCCAGAGTTGGTAAGATCCAGCCTTACCAGCTAGCTGGAACTACCCACCTTTCCACAGCAGACAACTTGTCATGCGCACCTGGAAACAATTTCCCTCGGACTGCCAGCATTCTTGCCTAGCGTGAATCTTTCCGGTACGGGCCCTTTCTCTCCCTTTCCTCACTTCTGCCACCTCCTATTACCACCTTTGACAGGCCACCGCTCCCTATGCTGGGAGAGAATCCAAAGCCTCTGGAGGCAGCATGGTGGGACGGGAAGACACTCACCAGGGTCAGTCCGGATGCCACAGCCTGCACAGCGGTAATTCTGCTTGGCCACAGCAATCTTCCTCCTGAGGAAGGGTAAGGAGAGGGCATTGGCAGACAGCACCTACGTGAGGCCTTTGAGGTGTGAAGGATTGAGCACACGAACATACAGCTCTAGTTAAGTATGGGAAGAAAGCGGAATTTGGACAAAAACGAACCTATTGGGAGAGCTTTTTGTCAGTTGGACAAAAACGAACCTATTGGGAGAGCTAATTCAATACAGGATTTAGGTCCAGGCAGTGACTTCCCCCCGTAATGAACCACATATTCCGTACAAATGTAAGGAATGAGGCATGGTAAAGGAGAGAGAATGACCAGAGAAAAAAGCATCCATCCATCTTAAAAAGAGAAGAAAGGCCGGGCGCAGTGGCTCACACCTGTAATCCCAGCACTTTGGGAGCCAAGGTGGGCAGATCATGAAGTCAGGAGTTTGAGACCATCCTGGCCAACATGGTGAAACCCTGTCTCTACTAAAAATACAAAAATTAGCCGGGCATGGTGGCTCGCGCCTGTAATCCCAGCTACTAGGGAGGCTGAGGCAGGAGAACTGCTTGAACCAGGGAGTTGGAGGTTGCAGTGAGCTGAGATCACGCCACTACACTCCAGCCTGGTTACAGAGCGAGATTCCATCTGAAAAAAAAAGAAAAAAAAAATAGAAGAAAACCCAGCAAGCTCACAAAACTATTGGGAAGAAGGCAACAGGTTGGGAATGCCAGCAAAACAAAACCCACCTCATTTTCAATTAGCCCTGGGAAGGAATGGAGGATTAAGAGTAAGAAACTTAGGACAAAATGGACAATCCTCCTCCTCTGCCTTTAAAGGAACAGGACTGTGTGGGAAGGACAGCTGGAGGCAGAGACGAGCAGGTGAAAAGAAAGCCCCGACCATCCAAAGAGGACGTATCTGTGCTCCAAAGGGCACAGACGCCGGCCACTTACGTTGGGGCTGGATGAACGTTAAAAATTATCTGAGGCCGGGGTGGGGCCCACTCCAAGTTGCCACGAACACGAATACGCAGCTTGTAGATGTCAGCATGCTGCCCGTCATCTGGTGAGACGGGCAGTGAGTCAGGGATAGGCAGGAGCTGCAGGAGCAAACACAGGGTGAGCTCACAGGAATGGCCTTGGGAAACACAACTGCAGAACCCACTAGCCGTGACAGAGCATAATGAATGAAAACATTCCAGGAACACCACAAGGTAAGGGCTGCAGGGAACCCTGGTCCTCAAAACCAACCAGGAGGTGACAGAGGACTAGAAGTGAGGGCCCTAGGTTCCAAGGAGCAAATGGAAACAGCCTCCCAGGGCAGTGGCCCCGGGGCTGACGTTGTCCCTGCACCCATCCCAGGACCCTTGGTGTGCCAGGGTGTTTCATGCCTTAAAGACAACTGCAGAGCAAAGAATCCAAGCCATTCACTTCTGCATAGTATCTCAGAGGTGGTCACAAAGCAAGAGGTCTACCTCTGAGTCCAGCAAGCAGTCATGTAAGGGCAGTGAAGGAGCTATCATCTCCTGCTCTGACAAGCGCTAGGGAAAACTTAGGCAAGCAAGCGTCTGCTGGTCCATTTATTCACTTGACCCATTTGTAATGAATGGCTTCCATGAGTAAGGAAGGAAACGCAAGCTCATTCCAGACTGGGGACATGTGACGATGGAAAACACGGTCAGAAAGGCTACAGCTCCTGGGTAGAAGAGCTCAGGGCCTACCTTCTGAGGGGCATCATGCTCCGGGACAAGCCACTCCAGCTCCGAGGCAGCTGGAAGCTGCATCCCCTCAAACTGCTTCAGGAGCCCCATGGCCACCGCCTCAGCAGAGGTGGAGTGCAGGAAGCAGTGGGAGCTGGAAAGGAGACAAGGGCAGCTGAACACAGGGCGAGGACAGGCAGACGGGAGCCCTCCCTTCATGATCTCATCCCCTACGCAGCAGCAGATCCAGCACCCCGCCTGCTCATCGTCTTCACACATGTGGACAGTGAAAGGTCCCTAGTCTTATAGTCCTAAGACGTAGCTCAAGTCTTGCTTCCTATCATTACATGGCATGGCCGGTAAGGACTCTGTCACTGCCTTTCTCTGAACTTCAGCTCCTCTAACAGCAAAATGGAGATGACACTGCCTGTTTACAAAATAGTTAAATTGCTTTGTGGGCTAAAAAGCTATTTTTCCTCCCAAACGAGCTACTGTTTCCCCTGGTTGGGTCTATGATGTGAACCTGTTCAATCTGATTTCATAACCAAAACTCATCATCACTGCTCTCTTTTGGGACCTTCTGGAGCCTCTGATTATGATGAGAGTCAGCAGAGAAGGAATAATTCACACTTCCAGCTTTGCCTCCATGAGAGTCCATCCCATTGGGCCCAAAGAGCTTCTGCCTTCTTCCCGTGGGCTGGCCACCATCAACAAGCCCTTCCTTTAGCCTTCTTCCCATGGGCTGGCCACCATCAGCAAGCCCTTCCTTTAGCCTTCTTCCCGTGGGTTGGCCACCATCAGCAAGCCCTTCCTTTAGCCTTGCCTCCTCTTACATTTGGATGGCTCTGCCCAACCATATGCCAAGAACTGGGTTTGTTCCCCTATATATCCTAAGGTTTTCTTTTTTCTTTTTTGTTAAAAAAGTACTCACAAGGACTGGGAGGAAATGAAGGATTTGCTGCTTGAGCCTGTGTTCCTTCTGATGTAGGCATCTAAATGGAAACCAGAGATAAGGGGAGGACAAACAGACAGGAAGTGAGTGAGGGATAATGGAATCCATTACAAGGTCCTGCCAGCTAAGCACTCAGATAACAGCTAGGCGCCACATTCTACGCCGGATAAAGCAGCAGGTGAAGCTCTAAACACAAGTTATAATTTGCCCCTATCCAAGTCAAAACCTGGGTGAATTAGTAACACTATGCATAGCACTCAGAAGGTCAAAGTGTTACAAACCCAGGCAGAAAGACGAACTCAGCTTTGGTATAAAACAGTGAACGAGAAGAGGAGCATCCTAAGGCACACGGGGACACAACCCTTCGAAAGCACAAACACAAACATGACCCACACCTCTCCACCGCCTGGCTCTTACATAAGATTTAGTGCCTAACACATAACTTGGATCACAGAGGTTACTCATTCAATGTGTGTGAAATTGGAACTTTGCTTCTAACATCTCACCACTGTTGCCATTACCCCTGAATGTCAGAAGTGTTCTACAGCCTTGAAAAAGCTTCATGGAGGAAAACGAACTTCTCTATAGCTTTGCAACTCTCTGGCGATACCTGGTTACCAACACATTCTGATAGATAGCCGACATGATCTGAGGCATAACTCCACAGAAAGTGGCAGACTTTTCACAGCCTATTTCTCACAAATGATTTAGAAGAGGATTTCTAGTAATGATATTCCGGAACCTCCAGAGACCTCAGAGACCTCATCTACCCAAATACTTTTGATGGAGGGGAATGTGAAATAGAGGCTATGTTCAAACAAGGCAGACACAGCCTAATCAAGCCATGAAAACAAGACTGTTCTGATAAACACTCTCCCACTTCCTTCGCTGCCCAGTGAAAAGACCTTTATTTCCTAATTAAGCCTACACAATGATCAATCCACTAGGTCTGAGCACGCAAGAGAACACGAACCTTCTATGACATCACTCTGTACTTGGCCATGAGTAGCTCTACTGTTCTTCATGTTCCTCTGTATGTAGATTTCTGTATGAACAACTAGATTATAAAATCACCCTATCAGGAAATAAGATTGTGTCTAATTCTTCTCTTGGCTCTAAAATACTTAAAACAGGGCTCATATATAAGCATATACTCAAATAATATTGTTGACAAACTAATGTCTTCAAAGCTACACATAGGAGTAAGGTAACAGAAGTAAAATCTGTTTGTTTTCATATGTTCTGTAAGCACAGGAAAACAAGACAATAACACATTTCTGCTGGTGATTAACAGCCTATTTAACAACAAAGATGTTCATGTATACCATGTTTTCTGTCTGAATTTGTGCCACCAAAATCCAGATCCCAGTGCACTGCTAGCTATCTTATTTCTAGCTAGTTAGTGCTACTGGAGAAAAAAAAGCTGGATAGACAACACTAGGCCAGACCTTCACAGACCACTTGGTTTGCAACGTTTATTTGGGTAACACTTACCCTGCCACGGATGGACAGAAGTCTTGCCTTGCCCTAGTATCCCTCAGAGTGCTTTGTACATAAAGGTTTTCAGAAAGTATTTCCTAAATAAATGATTAATTGGTTAAAAGCAATTAATAGCTATTTCAAATTCCATCCTGTTTGGGAGTAACACAAAAGAAAAAATGGGAGAAAATCTTAGATATCCCTGAATAAGGAGCTAACCAATTTCCTTACTTTAGTACCAGGCTATTAAAGAAAATACTACATGCCAGCAAGAACAGGTAGGTGATAATTCACAGTTTCCAAGGAAACTGCTGCCTTCATAAAACTATTTAGCAGTTCTTTATTCTCACAGAGAAGAAATCTTTTTTTCTTCTTTGAGAGAAAAAAATCATTCTCACTTTAGAAAATACAATTGAGGCTGGGCACGGTGGCTCATGCCTGTAATGCCAGGACTTTGGGAGGCCCAGGCGGGCGGATCACGAGGTCAGGAGTTCAAGACTAGCCTGGCTAACACAGCAAAACCCTGTCTCTACTAAAAATACAAAAATTATATGCCACCACCGGTTATGGTGACGGGTGCCTGTAATCCCAGGTACTCAGGAGGCTGGGGCAGAAGAATCACTTGAACCTGGGAGGCGGAGGTAGCAGTGAGCTGAGATCATGCCATTGCACTCCAGCCTGGGTGACAAGAGCAAGACTCTGTCTCAAAAAAAAAAAAAAGAAAAGAAAATACAATTGAGTCACACTGTATCATGTTCCTTCTTTTTTACTAGAGGTAAAGTGAGATCAGAGGTACATGCAGGGACTTCCTAGCCCACCACGAATACTTCCAAGAGTGTGGAGGGACCACACAACTTTGGAGGAAAGGCTCTTACCCCGGAGTGGAGGAGGAGAAGCACACCTGATATCAAAGGGGCCATGACCTCTGACCCCGGCCAAGTACCACACAGCTCTGTGGGTCCCGGGCCTCTGACCCCGGCCGAGTGCCACACGGCTCTGTGGGTCCCGGCCCTCTGACCCCGGCCGAGTGCCACACGGCTCTGTGGGTCCCGGGCCTCTGACCCCGGCCGAGTGCCCCATGGCTCTGTGGGTCCCGGGCCTCTGACCCCGGCCGAGTGCCACACGGCTCTGTGGGTCCCGGGCCTGTGCTGCAGCCTCATCACTCTCTAGTCAGTTCAAGCAGACGACTAAGTTGATGTGAATGAAACCCTGTGAAGATCTGGATAAAAGCAGACCAAGGATCCTGTTTCAAAAAAAAAAAAGGTAGACCAAGGTCTAAGACAGATAATTAAGGAGTGAAGAGAGGGGAGGCTATTCATCTGGATGGACTAAATGTGCCAAGTGAGAGCTCTTAAGAAGGAGGTCTGAGATACTTATCATCCAAATGGAATTTAACATAATTCTGAAACCTTTTTATTTTTCTGTACAAAAACAAGTATTTTTTTTTCCAAGAGAACTTATTTCAAGTGTTTCTGATGGATTAGATATTAGGTTGGTGCAAAAGTAATGAGTTTTTGCCAATTACTTTTGCACCAACTTAATAGAATAAGGCTATTACTGACTGAAAAAAAGTTTAAAAATATAAAAACAAATAACAACAAAAACAATGACAAGTTATAAGGAGAAGAATTTGCTGCACGTCCAGACACTAATATTGGATAATCAGAAAAGAACTCGTTAAAACCTTGGTACCTTAGCAAACTATACAAATTTTTAAACAAAATAAGTGAGTCACAGGAAGAGTCAACTTCAGAATATACTGGCCGATTTGATATTGGTTTCCATCCTGCTTTCTTTCTAGAAGTTAAGGTGACACGCAACATATCTGGGAATCCAACTCCAACACATTTTCTGTAATTGCTGACTCAAAAGGAAACACTTCAAAATGGAGAACACAAAATCATTCTTGTTTTATAGAGAAAAAAATTCAATTAAAAACAGGATGAGGGAGAAGCAACTGATTGCCTTGAATTGGATATAATTTTAAAATATGTCAGAAAATATAGCTCATGAACTTTTCTCTTTATTATGCCAGCTATCAATTTACTGTCTTTCAGCTCCAAATCTGCCCTTGTGTTTGCCTGCTCTGCAATAATGGAGCTGGACGCAGAAACATTTCTCCTTTGCCAGCTGGCGTGATGTTAAATTTTGCAGGAGGCAGAAGGGCTTTCTCTGGCTGGTTCTGGTTGCTTCTCTAGGCTGACTCCTGGGAAAGCACACCTTGGGCAGCTTAGCAGCAGAGTGCCACAAGTGATGCCCTCATCAACAGCTCCCCTCGGTACCTGCCAGAACTTCTTTGGAGAGCCTTACAGTCAGTGCCACTGGCACTCCCATGAAGTGCTTTCACCAGTACCCTGGAGTTCTGAGACAGTGCCTCCCATGGGCACCCCTCTCAGCACCCCAGAGAACAGTTTCCCAGTGACAGCTGTTGGCACGGCACCTCCCCATGAAGAGCGTCCCCTGGCACCATCTCAGGGCAGCTCTGTGCTTCAGGGAACTCCGCCATCCAGTGAGCCAGGAGGTCTGGACCACAGCCTTGGGGTTGTGTCACTTCTTTACATTTATTCCTGGCCAGGCTGGTATCAAACTCCTGACCAGGTGATCTGCCCACCTCGGCCCCGCAAAGTGTTGGGATTACAGGTATGACCACCACACCCAGCTTCTCCTGTGCACTCTTGAGAGTCTTCTTTACTTCTCATGAGCCAGTTTCCCATTACATGATTCCCCCATTATAGTTAATAATTCTTTAAACTTTCCCTATTCAAATTACTGTGTAGTTTCTGTCTCCTGATTGGACCCTGACTAGACACATCTATGCAGAAGGTAAAAACTCTGGAAGAATCTACAAAGGAAGATAAAGAAAAACGGATGCAGCTATAACAGAAGAAAGTGGAGATGGGGAAAAAAGTAAGAAGAGCAAAACGCTAAATCCAAGGAAGTTGAAAAGACTGTCTGAGATTGGAGCTTATCAAAGATGTTAAACCAACTGAGCAGACACCATCAGCAGCAATAGATGAAGTGAAAAGATAGACACAAAAAATTAAGTGTATCATATAATTCCATTTATATGAAGTGTCCAGGAAAGGCAAATCTACAGAGATAGAAGGGTCAGCAGCTGAGCGGGGCTGGAGTGGGAACTGGAGTTAACCGTGAATGGACACAGGGATACTACTGGGGTGATGAAAATGTTCTAAAGCTAGATTCTAGTGATGGTTGCATAACTTGGAAAATTTACTAAAAGTCATTGAGTTGTACACTTGAAGTAGGTGAATTTTTTTTTTTTTTTTTTTTGAGACAGGGTTTTGCTCTGTCACCCAGGATGGAGTGCAGTGGCATGATCATGGCTCACTGTAGCCTCGACCTCTCTGGCTCAAGCAATCCTTCCACCTCAGCCTCCAGAGTAGCTAGGATTATAGGCACACACCACCACACCTCATCTCATTCTTTGTAGAGATGAGGTCTCACCATGTTTTCCAGGCTGGTCTCCAACTCCAGGCCTCAAGAAATCCTCCTACCTCAAGCCCCCCAACATGCTGGGATTACTGACATAAGCAGTCACTACGCTCAGCCTAAAAAGTAGCTTTTTAATTGAAAAACATTTCACATTCTTAGTGTAAAACCGGTCATGTGTATAAAAATTTTAAAGCCCCCAAAATGGGGAAAGGAAGGATGCTAGAAAGACCAAACAAAGGCATGCCTTGTGGTGAAAGCAGCCTGGATATGCTGATGGAGAAGTGGCTGACAGTCAACACATGCACCAGCAAAGGACTGGGACTGCAGACACACTGGAAACCAGCTAGAAAGTGGGTTACGATAACTCCTTCTCAAGCAGGGAAGACTCGAGTTAGAATAAATGACAATCGTTCAGGAGGAGAAAAAAGGAACCTAATTACTTTTATTTCTCTAATCTTAAAAAAATTAAGTTGATATCATAATATTTGTGCATATTTACAGGGAACATGTGATATTCTGATGCATGCATACAATGTGGAATGGTCAAATCAGGGCATTTAGAATATCCACTGATGGAACATTTATCATTTCTTTGCGTTGGGAACACTTCAAATCTCTTCCAGCTATTTTGAAATACACGGTATGTTAACCACAGCCCTGCTACTGTGCTGCTGCACACAAGAACTTATTCCTTCTAACTGCATGGCTGTTCCCATTAGCCAGCCTCTCTTCATGCCCCAGCCCACGTCCTCCCCAGCCTCTGTAACTACCACTCTCTTCTCCAACTCCAGGAGATCCACTTTTTCAGCTCCCACATACGAGTGAGAACACGGGACCTCATGTAATATTTGTCTTTATTTCTCTAAATCTTGATCTAATCTTACATAATTATTTCAAATTCTATCCTGACAATATGAAGTTTTAATAAAAAGTTCTGAGTTTTGTTGTTGTTTTTGTGTTTTAAAGCCATTCTGAGTAGAAAACCGCTACTTTCTTTCAGTTAACTTCACCTACAGAAAACCTACTTGTTTGGATCATAAAGCAAGAACAAACATTCACCCCAGTAAATCCTATTTGTACACAAAGTACCTAGAAGAGATGGCTTTCTAGAAGTTGGCTCTGCAAATTCAAAATTCTAAAGAGACACTAAGCTTCATACCATTCCATCCTACTTTTGCTGTCTGAATGTTATACAGGAGCTTAGGTATAAGTTTGAACTAAAATTCTTCATCTAACACTTCTAAACTGTTCACTACCTCCATCAGTCACAATGACCACTAAATCTAAATTTATCAACGTAGGGAACGGATCAACAAGGACAAATTTGATGAGGAAGATTGTTGGAGTCACATGAGGAAGAATCTGTGAGTATCTGAATTGTTCCTGACTTAACTCCAGTTTCTTCCAACAAGTTCTCCAGCCCCTACAGTTCTCGTAATCTTGAAAGTTATCATATGATTAGGTCTATACGAAAGCTGGTGCAACATTCACACACATGCATCTATGAGCACATCCACGCTTCCAAGATAGGCTACCTGAGAACATTGAGGCCACTGACACTGAGAGTCCGTTCTTTGACATGTGAGTCAGGTTAGATCCTTCGCTACCATCTGTGTAATAATGATTATAAAAGGGGGCCCTTTAGTATTCCAGCAGGAAATAAACTAATAACAGTTCTATACCATATGTTCCTGGAATCAAAACTTGACATTTGCTCCCAAACATGAAATGGAGTTTAGGAACTCACATCCATAGGTAGGTGCTCACTCTAGCTCGGAAGAGGGTTACTGCTACTTCCTATACCAAGCCCAGCCTCAAGGACCTCCCACGGCAGTGGTTCTCAACCACAGGTGATTCTGGCAGTGATGGAAGCATTTCTGATTGTCTCGATATTGGGGAGGGGTCACTACTGGCATCTAGACGGTAGAGGCCAGGAACGCTGCTGAACATCTTACAGTCCACAGCCCAATCCCTCACAAGACAGAATGATCTGGCCCATGGGTTGGAAAACCCTGTCCTAAGGGCTTTTCCTTTAAGGATTTCTGTTCTGAACTGACTAGAGAATTAGTTGATTAAACATCTCCTCAGGGCCCACAACTGCAGCAACAGTTTCTAACAGGAGTGCCCTTTGGGCCTCTGTCGGCAGGCTCCTTAGAGACTGCATAGCTTCCACAGCTCCCTGCTTTGCTGCAGGGAACAGATGTAGTCATCAGGTGGACTGTTCTACATCCAGTTAAGCAGCCTGTTCTGAACTGACCTCACCATTCTCCTCCTGACATTCTGACTGCTGATCCTGAGAGTCAGGTCAGAACCCTCTTACTTTAATTAGGAGATGAAGTCAATCACAGACTGTGGTATAACAGAAAATACATATTTGGTCTTTGTCTGCAGTTCCTGGTAAGACTTCCTAAAATTCTTGGAATTTCTTGAATCATAGCAATGTCTTTTATTATTCAAAAGCAGCCCCTTTCAATCGTACCTGAGTTTATGCTAACAAGGCGACTCCAGGCAGGCCCCAGATAGATAGCTTCACAACTGGGGGCTATCAAAAGAACCAACCACATCGCTGGAGGGTTGGAAGTTTTACTCCCCCATCACCTCCAGGGAGGGGAGAGGGGCTGAAGACTGAGTTCAATTACCAATGGTGGATGACATAGTCAATGGTGTCTATAACATGAAACTTCAGTAGAAACTTGGAACAATGATGTCAAGAGGGGCTTCCTGGTTGGTGAACACATCAATGAACTGGGGAGGGTGGTGCACCCAGACACCATGGAGCCAGGAGGAGTTCCTGCACTCATGATCTCTGCATTAGTCCCTATGTACTTCTTCAGGTGGCTGTTTATTTGCATCCTTTACAATAGGCTACAATCATAAGGATAGAGCTTTCCTAAGTTCTGGGCATCATTCAAGCAAGAAGGCAGTCATGGGAATCTCTGAATTTGTAGTCTGCCTACGAGCAGAAGTGAGGTAGCTTGGTCACCTGTGTCTGGCATCTGAAGTGAACGTAATCTCATAGGACTGTAACTTGCAGGATCTGTACTAACTCCAGGTAGTTAGGGTCAGAATTAAATTGTAAGTCACCCAGTTGATGGTGGAGAATTGGAGAGGAGTTGGAAAATCACTTACAAACAAACAATTAAACGAACAAAAGAAGTTTTAAATGACTACCTATCGTCATAAATAGAAATCAGGGACATTAAGGAGAACATAGAAAGAAGACTTCCTGAATACCTGGAAAATACGTGAAACAAACTGAATTTCTGAATGGAGAAGAAACATGGTTCCTACATCTGGAGGTCTGTGCAGGTGAATGGGCTCTCTAGATTGTATAAAGAGGACATCAGAGCCTCATGCAATATAAGATCTATTTGTCATCGCATGGTAATGTTATAATGGAGAATTATAGACACAATTCACCTCTGTCTAAACACACAATGTTGTAACAGAGAATTACAGATACCATTCATCTCAGTAAGGAGACTAGTCTTGGTTTCACCCATGAAGGAAGAACTTATGTTCCTGAACTGGTTTTTTTGTTTGTCTGTTCATTTTGCTGATGGGAACGTGAAGAAATCTGTGATTTGCAGGAAGGGGACATTAACCTGATTTAACACAACTGCCTTCCCAGACTGGAACCCTACTGTTCCTCTATGCTGATACTTCCAGGAACAATCACCACAACCACAATAACAATAAAAAAAAAAAAAAAGAATCTGTGACTGTGCTAAGCAAGTTAGCACTGGTCGGACAGAAATTAAAGCTCTACTTTGTAAACCTAATTTTTTTTTTTCCTTTTTTTGTCCCCTGCCCCCAATGGTTCTTTTTTTCCTTTTCTCTTCTGAACACTTCAAAACAATTTCAGTTGTGCTATGGAACACAAGATGATAGGATTCTAATTTCAAGTGGTGTGGACCAGCCCTACAAGCTGAAAGGAGGAATCAGAGTGGGAACAAGAGAACGATACCACTGAGGCAGAAGCATCAGGGTGACATCAACAACCAGCCACTCCACCCAGAACACTTGCGTTCAGTGTTCTTTCCTCCTTACATTTTTTTTTTTTTTTAAGATGGGGTTTCACCGTATTGGCCAGTCTGGTCTCGAACTCCTGACCTCAAGTGATCCACCCACCTCAGCCTCCCAAAGTGCTGGGATTACAGGCATGAGCCACCGCGCCCGGCTTCCTCCTTACATTTTAAAGGGGTTTGTTTTCAGCAAAACGCTGTCCCTCAAAACAGCTAACAACAATCCACAATGAAGATCTTCTACTTGGGAAAAACTTCTGAGCCTATCATTCTAAATGGGAAGAAACAGGGAATGAAAGTTCCCTTGTAACAAAGTGTCACTTCTTACCTTGGATTTCAAATTCATCAACCTCATCAGCAGAGCCAGAGTCAGAGAGCTGTGCCGAATCACGTGAACTGAACTGGGAGCTGCTAGAGGTGACTGGAAAGCCTGTTATGTTTTTTTTTAAAAAAAAAAAAAAAAAAGAATAAACAGGGCAGAAAAGGGTCTTCTTGTTCTTGCAGTGTCACAATAAAAGGGATCTCGCAGAAACCTTCCCTTTAGAAAGTTTCAAGTAGGCCGGGCGCAGTGGCTCACGCCTGTGATTCCAGCACTCTGGGAGCCCAGGCAGGCAGATCACGAGGTCAAGAGATCGAGACCATCCTGGCCAACATGGTAAAACTCCACCTCTACTAAATATACAACAATTAGCTGGGAGTGGTGGCAGGTGCCTGTAATCCCAGCTACTCAGGAGGCTGAGGCAGGAGAATCACTTGAACCCTGGAGGCCGAGGCTGCAGTGAGCTGAGATTGCACCATTGCCACTCTAGCCTGGAGACAGAGCAAGATTCTGTCTTAAAAAAAAAAAAAGTTTCAAGTAAACAGAAGGTACTACTATCTGGGAAGCAAATCTGGGACTGGTGTTCTTAGTTCTCCTGATAGCAGAAAGCTTTTTTCTTTTTTTTAGAGACAGGGTTTTGCCATGTTGGTCAGGCTGGTCTCAAACTCCTGGTCTCAAGTGATCCACCTGCCTCAGCCTCCCACGGTGCTAGGATTACAGGCATGAGCCACTGCACCTGGCCTGGAAGGAAGCTATTTCTGATGTAGGAAACAGACAGACTCTAGGATGAGTTTTCCTAGAATGGTAGAAAAAAAGTAGGACAACATAGAAATATCTTTCTGACAGCAGTGGAATCATTGGTTTGGGCATAACATTCCAAAGGAAGACCCATAAGGTACTGAGCCTTATGCTGAAGCCATGAAAATGTGGGAACAGAAGTGTTCACAGGCTCCACTCACTTCCGTGCTCAGGCTCCTGGTACGCCGGGAGCAGATTCTTGGTGCGGATTTGCTGGCGCCGAAGGCGGATCTTCTGCTTAAGTTCCTGGATCTCTCTGTCACTGTCTTCCTCTTCCACTTCCTCCTCTTCTAGGCACTGGCTCATCATGTTGCACTTCATTAGCTCGATGGCAGCAATTAAGGACTCTGAGATGCTGAAGTGGGCATTCTCCTGGGAGAAGGAGAGCACCAAACAGGGAAAGGGTTATAAGTATTGAACGACACATTGACTGTAATGTTGGAAAGGGGAGTTTCCAAGACAGGAACTGTTTCTATCAAAATTGCCCTGGGGAAATGGACATTTCTACTCTGAGGAAAGCTGATGGCCAAAAAACCTACTCTAGATTTTCTTCACTCTCTTACTTTGCCAAGCCTGTTCCTTCCTGTCTCATTTCTACATAAAAATATAATAGAGAAGAGATCCAGGATTTCAATCAGGTTATTTCCCAAAATCATATACCTGTACACAAAATATTAAGGTAAATGCTATGTCTCAACATAAAAGTGCTCTGTAGGCTATAAAATGCGACACAGATGTGATTTATTGCTTATCTGAGCCTTAGAACTAAAGATAGGGCAGGGCACGGTGGCTCACACCTGTAATCTCAACACCTTGGGAGGCCGAGGCAGGCAGATCACCTGAGGTGAGGAGTTCGAGACCAGCCTGACCAACATGGAGAAACCCCATCTCTACTAAAAATGCAAAATTAGCTGGGCGTGGTGGTGCATGTCTGTAATCCCAGCTACTTGAGAGGGCTGAGGCAGGAGAATTGTTTGAACCTGGGAGGTGGAGGTTGTGGTGAGTTGAGATCACACCACTGCACGCCAGCCTGGCAATGAGAGTGAAAGAGTGAAACTACATCTCAAAAAAAAAAAAAAGAACAAAAGATAAAATTTGATTCTGGAAATAGTATTTACCTAAGGTGCCAGGGTCAAGGGAACGGCAATCATTCAGGAAAACAATGCTGCCAGGCACAGTGGCTCACACCTGTTAATCCCAGCACTTTGGAAGGCCAAACCCAGGAGTTTAAGACCAGGCTGGGTGACATAGGGACACCCCCCATATCTACAAAAAATAATAAAAATAGCCAGATGTGGTGATGCATGCTTGTAGTCCCAGCTACTCAGGAGGCTGAGGCAGGAGGATTGCTCAAGCCCAGAATTTGAGGCTGTAGTGAGCCATGACTGTGCCACTGCACTCCAGCTTAAGTGATAGAGCAAGACTCTGTCTCAAAAAAACAAACACATACACACAAACTCAATGCTTCTCTGCCCAGGCTGGCTTCTAAGACAAAATCGCTAATATTTTGGACTCAATGAGGAGCACATGCTCCCTGCAGAGTTCCCCAGAAAGAGAACTTGCTGAACTTACCTTTACTGTGAACTGATCTTTACTGCAGTCTATACCCATGTCACTGCTATGTACCCAAAACCTCATGAGAACAAATGGCACCACAGACCTTCAGGCCCAGTCTCCCAACTCATGAGCTCTTCATTAGTCCCCCAGGTTTCCCACCTTCTCCAGGTCTGCACAGCTGCCAAAGTCTTGCTCAGAGAGGTAGCTGATGAGGGACTGTCCTTCTGACGGTCTTCGGAACATGCCTTCTGAGCACAGGTACCGACTGCCTTCTGTGAGGAAATGCAATGTGGAGGTAAAAGGCTTACACTTCAAACAGCCAAACTTCTTCAAGAAGTCGTAAGCTTTTAGCATTAAAGATATTCCCAAGTCTTCCCAGGTAACTGGGAATTAGAGGTTGGAAAAAGATGTCTACCTTCTAAAAGAATTTCTTGCACTTTGGGAGGCTGAGGCAGAAGAATCACCTGAGGTCAAGAGTTCGAAACCAGCGTGGCCAACATGGTGAAAATCCATCTCTACTGAAAATACAAAAAACAGCTGGGCATGATGGCGGGCGCCTGTAATCCCAGCTACTCGGAGGCTGAGACAGGAGAATTGCCTGAACTCAAGAGGTGGAGGCTGCAATGAGCCGAGATCGTGCCACTGCACCCCAGCCTGGGCAACAAGAGCTGTCTCAAAAAAAAAAAAAAAAAGAAAGAACTTCTCGGACTCATAGAATCCCAGAGCACGAAGCCTCTTGGTTGGAAAATGGTGGAACAAACAGAGAGAAGCCAAGAGAATCCTTTTACCATCTAAAGTTAAAGAGAACATGCTCTCCCTCATACCGTACAAAAAAGAAATAAAAATTTAAAACTCTGGGCTGGGAGTCAGGAAAGGACACAAACGGCTTCCTCCTGTCCGTGATTTCTACGGAGAGTCTGTCTTCTGGTTATTAAGCCCAGATACTCCAAGGCCTCTTTTCAAGGTCCATCTCATCCACTCAGAGAGCCATGTCATCTGGATCGACTGACATACCTGATGCTAACACCCAGAGCGTTAAGAGGTGGAACCCCTAAGTCAGAGAGGCCCAAGAGAAATGGCAGAGCAGTGCAATTTCTAGCACAGGGGTTGAAAATGACAAAAGGACGGCTGAGACTGTAACAGTGTGTACCCTCTGCAGAGCTGAGATGAACCCCAAAGCTCAGAGCTTAGCAGGCACAAGGTGTGAGCAAAGAAAAGATACCATTTTAGCCCTGGCTCTCCTAGTACTCACCATACTCCATGTACAGAGAGCTGGGTGTGCTGACTTCACTGCTTTGACCAGAGTAGAGCAAGGAGCCTCTCAACTTGGACTTATCATTGCAGGATTCTAATGGCAGTGACCACCAGGGAGTAAAGACACATATGAAGTGAGCAATAGATCCATTCCCAACTTTGGAGTTTCAACATGTAACTGCTCCCCTTCCCGAAGCCCCCCGCAAGCAGGAGAGAGGTGGCCACCAACAGCGAACAGTCCAAGGGCAGAGAAACACATGCAGGGAAGGAGATGGGAAGTCAGCACATTCCAAGTGGAAAAGAATAAACGTGATCCAGAATGGGGCAACATAAAGGCGAGAAACAATCAGTCAAAATGGATTCATGAAATTTGCTTCTCTTTCCTTACACCTTTTAACCAAACATTACAGGAATATCAGCCAATTTTTATCCTCTTGACAAACCAATTTAGAAAATTGTTTAGCTGGTAAAACAAAGAAAAGTGCATTGAAACTTTTCTGACATCTTGACATTAGGTTTTAAAGTAACATCAGAAGGTTTACATTCACTAAGGAAATAAGATAAAATTCAGCCATGTCCTAAAAAGAAGCATCAAGGCAATGCTGGAGAAGCCAAGGAAAGGGCCTCGTAACCAAACAGCTCAGTGACAGGGCTTTGGCCATGCTTATCGAAGCAGGAAGGGAGGGAAGGCTGGCAAAGCAGAAAACGTCTAAGAACAAGAGGCGTGAGAGCCGGGAGGGGAGAGCAGCAGCAGGCAGAGCTCGCACGAGTGAGAAACTGATGCTTCACTAAGAAACACAACATTTCCAGGACCACAGAGGAAGAACGGGTGGAAAAGCTGGGGAGGTGCTTGGAAACGGGCAGGAGGCTGTGGGGGGACGAATGACTGGGCTGCATCTAACCCATTTCCCTGACAAATGGTGCCAACTTGCCGGCTGCTCCTCTCACAAGAAATTCTACTCCATGAGAGAGACAATTTTGCATTCTTCTTGGGCTCAAAGACTTCTGGTATCCCTAGCCAAGGGATCTGTTCTTCCCTACTGAACTGAGGACAAACTAGTAGTCACCATGATACCATGGTAAAAACCCATGACTTGGAAGGGCCCTTTGAGACTCCCAAGCAGTACACAACACAAGCTCCACCACGACCTTACCTCTTTACAACATGTGGCCATTCAGCCTGTACTTACAGAGTTCACTACCCCCCTAATGCCACCACTTAACTAATTCTTAGAATTTCCTTACACTCACTTGATATGTGCCTTCTTACAATTTCTTATCTCCTTAAGAACAACGCTATTCTAAATGGTGGTCCTACAGACTTTATTCCTCTTTAAGCATTTCTTCTCCAAGCTAACATACCCAGTGCCCCACCCATTTCCAGGAAGCCAGAGCTCTCAGTCCACTCCCACTACTCTGCCTGGCAGTCACATTCCAGTGTTAATCTCCATGAATTATGGTACCCAGGATCAAGCACAAATCTCAGTTTGAACACCATCATGAAAACCAATGAAACAGACTCAAATCACTAGAAAAATCCTATGCAATACCTGGAATGGGGTGCAGGGATTTATAGGGAGATGAAAACAGGTGAAAGAAAAAGGAAAAAACGGAACTCCAGGAGAGGAAAAAAACAAAACAAACAAACAAAAAAACATGCAAGTATATCAAAGACCACAGAAAGGGGATGAAATACATTCTGGTGTTAATTCAAGGAAAATAAAGTCATCCATAGGAGGTATTCAGTTACAATAAAAATTCTGGGCCAGGTGTGGTGGATCATGCCTGTAATCCCAGCACTTTGGGAGGCCAAGGCAGGAGGATCACTTGAAGCCAGGAATTCAAGACCAACCTGGGCAACATGGTGAAACCCTTTCTCTACAAAAATTTTTTTAAAAAGTAAAACATTTTTAAAAAAGAAAAAAACATTCTGCCACTGATTCATCATGATGCCCCAGACAAACAGCAGGCCTCAGTTTCACCTCTGGGCAAAACTGAATTGGTAAGTCTTGACTCTGCCTCCCAGAAGCTATTGAAAGACTGAATGAGGCATTTGGAATTGCGTACAGAAAACACATCATATGAAACACTGGTACCATTTTAAAGACAGTTCCAAGCATCACAACAAGACCAGACTCGCCAGACTTGATTTGACACCAGACTGAAAACACTTTGAACTAAGAAAGGTGGTCACAGAGCAGAATAGAGGAGGTCGAGGACCGACTCCAAACCTGCAATGGGATCTTCAACTATAACGGTGACATTCCTGGGGCCTCCTGTAGGTAGACAGACAGGTGCAGAGGAGAGTCCACACAGAGCAAATGAGGATACAGGGAAAGAAAAAAAGTGTCCTAAATTTTACCTAGCAGAAGTGGGGATGTCACTCCCAAGAGGGAACCCCAGTTGTGAAGGAAGAATGTCTCGTACAAGAAGCTATACATGACCCATATTTCTTCAGACCCTTCTGCACACATTTTCCCTGGCTCCCTTTCCAATGCAGGTTACTGTGGTTTCTGGAATCCACATGGATTCAAGAATGGGGGCAGGGAAGTTTTACATGCTCAAAGGCCAGTGGCTTGGAGTACAGCGGACATCAGGCCTGCAGCAGGAGATGTGAAGTGAGGGTCTAACCCAAGTAATCTTCACATCTAAGAAAGCTCGTGGGAAGACAGGCTTTGCTTTGGAGATTCTTCTCCTAAAGATTTCGAACAAGTCAAATCACATTCTTGAGTGAAAACAAAGACAAAAGTTTGTAATTCTGAAGGTTTCCGATGAGGGCCTTAGCACTCACCTTTTTAGAAATTACAAAGAAAAAGCAATAGTATCTCCAGTTGCTAAAGAAAACCCTTTTTTTTAGGTCATTAAATTTTTTGTATTTTATTTTTATATTTTATTTCTGGGGTTTTCCTGACCCAGAACGGCTTTGAGAACAAAGCTCCATGCTATACTTGCCCTTATTGAGATCCTACCACAAACAAAACCCAACCAAAGCCTGCCAGAGACCACAACCCAGGAAAGATGGTGGCAGGGATGTGGCAAAAGCAAGGAGACCCACCTTCCCTACGTGTAGGCTGCCCCTCCTATCAGCTAGTGTTTGGTGAGGGAGGTCCCAGCGGCCAGAGCCTCCTTATCTGACTGCCTCGCAGCCTGAATCAGTGACGCAGCCATCAGCCCCACCTACTTAGTTGCTAATTCGTATCACCCTACACTCACTATATCCTTAGTTTTAATTAGAAAACGCCAATATCATTCTACCTCTCTCACATTGGTATTATTACACCCTGACCAAACTTCTAAGATGTCACAGGAAAAGACAGAATTTAACGGGATTATTTTTAAAGCTCATTAATACTTTGCCCTGATCCAAGAGATACTTTTAAAATGCGAACTGTGATGAGACACGCTATCCTCTGATGTTACTAAACTAGTAAAGAATCCAGGAAAACATTTAATATTTAGCAATGTGTAAAGAAACAAACATAAACATACTTAGAGATTTTGAGTATTGGACTTCGTTATAAACTTCTCCATTTCATTATAGATGTCATGGTGTCAGAACAGAACATCTCTTTCTGCCATCTGAAAAGTCCCAATAACAAACCCTCTCTTCCACTCTCAATTCAGGAGGCCACATTGCTAACTAGCAGCTGGGGTTCCTCATTACCTGGAGCTCCTCTGGAGGCGATGTTGGTATCTGAATGGGAGCGAATATGGCTCTTCTTTGCCCCACTGGTGATGGTGAGTGTCTGCCCTTCTGAGAAGCTGGACCTGCGGAGGACACTAGACAGCTGGCTCTCCCCACCTCCTTCCTGGTCCCCTAAGGAAGAAGCAGAAGAATCTGGCTTCTGCGAGCTGCTGGAGGAGAACAAATTGGAGCTGCTGCTCTCGACATTGCTGCTGTGACTCTGACAGCTGGCAGTCCGGACTCGGGGGTCCAAGTTGCCGATGGCCAGGTACTCGGGCCCCTCACTGGCATCACTTGGGGAATCATTCTGGCTGCTGACCCAGGGTGCCTCTATGGGGCTGGTCAGAGTACTGGAGCTCATGTCATTTGGGATCAAGGGGGAATCCCTGGCTAGTGCCGAGACTGAAACCAGGGGGGCTTGGATGGTTTGATCCTCTGCTGGTGAGATGTGTGTTCTGCTTTCTTGAGGTTTCCGTGGAGGGCCAGACAGTGAAAAGGAAGTAGATCTTCTTTCTAGAATATAAAAGGAAATGGTAAGGGGAGCAAGGGTGAGGTGGAATCCTGCAGTATGTATGAAGAACTTCTTCACAGCTAAGTTCCAAACTTTCTATTGTGACTGGGTGCCCAGGACACATGATGTCACCTCAGAAAAGGCAAGTCAAATAAAGTATAAAACTATTTAGAAGCAGCTAAGTCAAGAGTATGGGCTCCTGAGACAGTGACTTTATTGCTTATTAGTATGCATTCCTCATCTGAAAAATGAGCAATAATATTACCTACCTCAGAGGACTATCTGAAGGCTCAAACGGGATAACACATGCAAACTGAATACAACAGAGCCTAGTATATGATTGGTAATCAATCGTTTACCTAGTATTTAAATGCCTTATTGGCAATGTGGATTAGAAACCCAGGAGAATCTAAAAATATCTCTCTCTTCTGTGACTTAATGATTCTACTGAATTATTTTAGGCTAGTCACTGTGTAACTTTTAAAGATGTCCCTTATTAAGACAAACTGTACCAACCCACGGCTCAGTTCCAAGCCTATGAGCACCCACAAAGTCTTCTTACTTTCCATGGCTGGGATAAATGTAATGACCACCTTTTCCTGCCCTCATACCTGAGCCATTGTTGGGCATGGACTGGTGGAGGCTAGAGAAGGACCCAAAGTAGGAATGCTGAGCATAGCTGGTTGGAGGGGTGTACATGGAACTGGGCAGGGCTGTCAGGCTCTGGCTTTTTGTCACCAGGAGTGGGCTCTCATGCTTTCTGGCAAACTAAAAAGCAAAACAAAACCAAAAAATGTGTCAGAGTTAAGGACAGAGGGCCTGGGGGCACTCAGTACTGCAGAAATGCCAGGAGAAGCTACCTTTGGCAGTAAGCCTGGAGTTTGACCACAGCCTGTAGATACAGCAAGGCTACCTGCTACTGCTACTATAGTACGCATTTCACAACTTTGAAACCACAACTTCTGCACTGGAATCCTTCTAGCTGTCAAATCAGGAGTACTTTATTACAAAGGCAGCAAAACAAAAAAACATGCACGTGGAATCAGAAGTCAGACAGACTAGGGTTCAAATCTAGGCCTGGAGATTTACAAGCTATTTGGTTCAAGCTTTTGACGACTTATCTACTCTGCCTCATCAACCTCCTTTGTAAAATGAGATCAATGTCCACTTAAAAGAGTTATGAAGATTCAATGAGATGGTCCATGTATTATACATAGCACCATGTCTGGCATGTGGAAAGTATTCAATGGGGCCAGGCGCGGTGGCTCATGCCTGTAATCCCAGCACTTTGGGAGGCCTAGGTGGGCAGATCACTTGAGGTCAGTTTAAGACCAACCTGGCCAACATAGTGAAACCCTGTCTCTACTAAAAATACAAAAATTAGCTGGGTGTGGTGGCACATGCCTGTAGTCCCAGCTACTTGGGAAGCTGAGGCAGGAGAAACACTTGAACTGGGGAGACAGAGGCTGCAGTGAGCTGAGATCACACCACTGTACTCCAGCCTAGGTGACAAAGCGAGACTGTCTCAGAAATTAATTAATCAATTAATTAAATTAAAAGAATCTGGATAGATAGGGGATCCTGCTCTATAAGAAGTGGGGACGCCGATTCCATTCTAGTTAAGGCACTCACTGGAGTATTAGTGATGGGATAAGCTAATTTTAGACAACAAATTTTCTTTGTAATGTAAAATTTTCTTTACATCAAAGAAAAAAACATGAAAAAAGTGACCTCACGTAACATTAAGCTATACCAGGTCTGAAGGTCCGACAGTAAACCCTACCCCGATTCAGAACCATCCCTCTTTTCCCCAGATCTTTGTCAAGGCTTAAGGAGGTATTTCCTCAAAGGATACCAAGCGTTTAACAAAATATACCTCCCCACTCCCCAGCTTAGGTCTACTAGGCATAAGACCTAAGCTCAGACTTTCTACTTCAATAAGTACTTAACAGTACTTCTCCTTCTCCAAGCATCTTTTAAAATGAAAGCCTTTCAGCTCACAAAAATGCCCAGGTGAAAAAACAGTTTGCTGTAGAGGGTTATATCACACTGAGATCCAGGGACCCAGCAAAGACATGGATAATTCCTCATCCTCTTTACCATGGACACATCGATCTGAGCCAGGAGGCGGGGGTTGTTCTGTTCCACTGCTTCCAGGCACTGGAGCATGGCTGTCACATGAGCATCACTTAGCAGGAAGGCAGTCTCTGGGGAGAGAAAAGCTACCACAGTGATAGAGCCCAATAGGGAGGCCTTGGGAGACACTCAAAGAAAAAGGGAGGGGTGAGATGAATAAGGAAGAGTCATGCCACTGTAGGGTGAAGGGAAATCAGAAACAAAGTATAGAAGAGGCTAAAGAACATGCAGTACAGCAAAGTGGCCAAGATAAGAGGCTTCAAAGTCAGAAAAATGCATATTTGAATCCTGGCTCTGAGTGACTTTGGCCAGGTCACTTAACCTCCTTGGCCTTGTTGACTAGAAAACAGTAGTATCAATACCCAACTCTCAGAGCTGCTGTGGAGATACTGTATAGCAGTGACTGGCACACAGGAAACTCCTGGTAAATGATGGTTATTCTTTTTTTTTTTTTTAATGAGATGGGGTGTCACCATCTTGGCCAGGCTGGTCTTGAATTCCTGACCTCAAGATCCACCCATCTCAGCCTCCCAAAGTGCTGGGATTACCGGCATGAGCCACCGCGCCCGGCCAATGATGGTTATTCTTACTGGTTTGTGCATGTGTGGCCAATGGGGATGACCCTGACATAAAGTTGGACTGTGTTTCACTTGGGAGGTGAGAGGGAAGACGGGATGTGTGTTTCTGAGTAGAATCCCTGTGGCATCAAGTGAAAAGCAGGAGGCCCTGGTACGAGAGGGATAGAGGAATCGTGAGGAAGCACAGACAAGAGTCCTCTGTGGCCTCCACCTACCTGTGTAGAATTTTCTGATATACTGTCTGTCCCCGAGCAGGGGCCGGAGCTGGGCTGAGAGGCAGTGGAACTGCAAGCTGTGCTGCAGCCAGAGCTCTGCAACAGCGTGTTCACTCACACCGTCAGCACTGCTCTGGCCGTTCTCATGCAAGCTGATGAACTGGGAAGCAAAAGGGTATGAGTCAAAACACATATCCTGGTAGACACAGCAAAACTGAGGCCTAACGACCTGAGAACTAAATTGAGACAGGTAAGGGAAATGCTTTGAAAAGCTTCACGCTGGGTCCCATACATGCAGATTTTTTGAGAATAACAAAACTTTAAAAGTGGCCTGCACCAATGGGTTTGCATGTTTTTTTTGTTTTTGTTTTTGTTTTTTAAGAAAATCAAGTTGGTCCCTAAAGGGTTAATTAATTTCCTTTCCTCAGTTGGTGGGAAATTTGATATATTCCATCTTCGGAGCCTAGAAGATTCTTCTGACAGAGCATCAAACAGTGAAGACCTACTGCTCTAGCAGCACAGCAGCTCTTCTGTCATTCTTACCTTCTCCACATGAAGGGCTGAGTGGGGACTGAGCCACCGGATATCTTTCACAAACTGCCAGTAATCAGCCTGGCGGCAGCACACCTCCTCATGAAACACACAAAATAAGCAAATCACTACCATTCTGAACCAAATCTAGTCCTAGGGTTAGCATTTAAAGAGAGGAAAAAGAGCATAACGTTCTCTTGCCTCATCAAAGGTTCTCAGCAGCAATCAAAGCAATACATACAGAGGCCAGGTGTGGTGGCTCACATCTGTAAGCCCAGCACGTTGGGAGGCTGAAACAGGAGGATTGCTTGAGTCCAGGTAGACTGGTCCATCTCTACAAATGTTTTTAAAATTAGCCCAGAGTGGTGGCACATGCCTCAGTCCCAGCTACTCAGGAGGTTGAGGTGGGAGAATCACTTGAGCGTAGGAGGTCAAAGCTACAGTGAGCCATGATTGCGCCACTGCACTCCTGCCTGGGCAACAGAGTGAGACCCTATCACACACACACACACACACACACACAGAGGAATACGTACACATGATTTATGTTTACCCTTTTAAAGAATAATTGTTAAAGATTATTTTAATCATTCTTTTGAACAGGTAATATATGCATAAGATATATAAGGTATACAATGAAAATATGTTTTCCTTTTCTTTTTTTTTGTTTTTTGTTTTTTTTTGAGACAGTCACTCTGTCACCCAGGCTGGAGTACAGTGGCATGATCTCAGCTCACTACAACCTCCGCCTTCCAGGTTCAAGCAATTCTCATGCCTTAGCCTCCCAAACAGCTAAAACTACAGGCACCCACCACCACACCTGGCTAATTTTTGTATTATTAGTAGGGACAGGGGTTTTATTATGTTGGCCATGCTGGTCTCAAACTCCTAGCCTCAAGTGATCGACCCACCTTAAGTCACTTGTGTTGGGATTACAGGCATGAGTTGCTGCACCCAGCTGAAAATAATATATTTTCTACACCTTTCTCTCTACCATTCTGCTTCCTAAAAAATAATTCTTAAAACTGGCAAAGAGTTATTTGTTAAAAGCCAGAGATGCATGTCTTTAGTTCCTACTGCAAGCAAAATCAAGTAAGGAAGCATCTGCTTTTCCACGCCACACAGGTCAGGAAAGAGCTGTGAAGTCAAAGAAATGCCCCAACCTAGACAAAACAGTCTGACACCGGAATAGGCCTAAACATGCAAAATGTTTCTATCATAACAAACCAACTGTTGTTTTTTGATAATCTTTTCTGAGACTACTACGTAGGGATTAAAACTAACATCTAAATAATTAAAAATATATAGAGCTAGCACAATTATCAAGAGACAGACCAGGCCAGGCATGGCGGCTCATGCCTGCAAACTCAGCACTTTGGGAGGCCGAGGTGGTTGGACTGCTTGAGCCCAGAGTTTGAGACTAGCCTGGGCAACATAGTAAAACCCACTCTACTAAAAATCCAAAAAACTAGCTAGGTATGGTGGCACATGCCTGTAGTCCCAGCTACTTGGGAGGCTGAGGTGGAAGGATCACAAGAGCCCAGGAGGCAGAGGTTGCAGTAAGCCGAGATTGCGCCACTATACTCTAGCCTGGAAGACACAGAGAGATCCTGTCTTAAAAAACAAACAAACAGAGACACAGACCAATCAATGGAACAAAATAAATAGCCTGGAAACAGACCTTAAGATATATCAGAACTTAATATATGATCCAAAAACCACCTCAAAAGTCAGGGTGCTTCTTTCTAAAAAGTCTTTCTCCTCACTTCTACACTGGGAAGGTGGAAATGAGAACTGGAAACATCAGATATACAGGCTCTTTTGACATTAAACATCATGGAGACCTTTAGTACTTTGGCAGTGTGGCAGGGATTCTGGTCTCTGGTTCCGAGGATACTAAGTGGCCAGGGCTGGGCAGCAGTGGGATATCAACTCCAGCATGTCTCCTGGTTATGTCATTTTTAAGTGAAAAGCATCTAAAATTGGTTTCTTTTCTTCAGATAAAATTTTAGACTAACTTAAACACTTAAATCAACTTTTTTGGAGAAAAAAATGGAAAAAATTGATCATTCAACAAATATTGCTGAGAAAATTGGCTGGCTAGAAGTAGATCAATTTAGGCATTCTCCTCAAATCATATGCCAAAATAAATTCCAGCTGTATCAAAGAGTTAAATAGGAATAAAGAAACTACAAGTCCACTAAGAAAAGTAAGGATATTGGATTTCTGAGTAAAAAAACTTTCAACATTTTAAAGCAAAGTGCAAATCAAGCCATGCATGGTGGCTCATGTGTGTAATCTCAGAACTTTGGGAGGCTGAGGTGGGAGGATCACTCAAAGTCAGGAGATCCAGACCAGCCTGGTCAACATGGTGAAACCGGTCTCTACTAAAAATACAAAAAGTTAGCTGGGGACTCAGGAGGCTGAGGCAGGAGAATCACTTGAGCCCAGTAGGCAGAGGTTGCAGTGAGCTGAGATCAAGCCACTGTGCTTCAGCCTGGGCAACAGGCTGCCTCAAAAAAAAAAAAAGAATGCAAATTCTCATCAGCAGGTCGTGTTACTAAAGTGCAAATCATGAAGGGACAGACAGAGGGATAAATTTTATTACTCAATTTCTCTACATAATAAAAGAATGTTAAGCATTTTTTTTTAACAGCAAAAATGAAAAAATATATAAATGTAAACAACTTGTTTTTTTTTTTTTTTTTTTTTTTGGAGACAGACTTCCACTCTTGTTACCCAGGCTAGAGTGCAATCATGCCATCTCAGCGCACTGCAACCTCCACCTCCTGGGTTCAAGTGATTCTCCTGCCTCAACCTTCCAAGTAGCTGGAATTACAGGCGCCCACCACCAGGCCTGGCTCATTTTTGTATTTTTAGTAGAAACAGAGTTTCGCATGTTGGCCAGGCTGGTCTCGTACTCCTGAACTCAGGTGATCCACCCATCTCAGCCTCCCAAAGTGCTGGGATTACAAGTGTAAGCCACCTCGCCCAGCCTATATGTAAACAACTTGAACATTTATCAGCAGGGTACTGTAAATTAGGGTACACTCATGTATGTAATATATACATATTAAAAGCAATGCTACAAAAAAAAAAAAAAAAAAAAGAAAACAGTGGTAGACTGAAAAAAAAAAAAAATAGCAATGCTCTATTATTTGCTGGAAGAGTAGGCCAGGCACGGTGGCTCACACCTGTAATCCTAGCACTTTGAGAGGCTGAGGCAGGCAGATTGCCTGAGCTCAGGAGTTCGAGACCAGCCTGGGCAACACAGTGAAACTCTGTCTCTACTAAAATAGAAAAGAAATTAGCAAGGCGTGGTGGCATATGCCTGTAGTCCCAGCTACTCAGGAGGCTGAGGCAGAATTGCTTGAATCCAGGAGGTGGATGTTGCAGTGGACCAAGATCACGCCGCTGTAGTCCAGCCTGGGTGACAGAGTGAGACTCTGTCTCTACAAAAAAGGAAAGAAAAGAAGGAAAGAGGAAGGGAGGAGAGAGAGAGAGAAAGAAAGAGAAAGAAAAGAGAGAAAGAGAGAGAGAGGCTTCCCAATTTTCCTGACCTTGAAAATGCAGCACTCAAGTTGGTACAGATAATCCTCTAGAATAACCAAGCACTTTTACTCCCACCAACCGAGTTGTGGCTTACAAAGAATCAGTTATTGTTGTTCCCAAACCTATTCCTGTCAGTTGTACTTGTTATAATTTCACATTTAAAGTAATGATTATGTACATTGAGGAAATGACCGTATTTAGAAACACTAAGTACTATGCTCTGAAAAGCTTCTTCAGCAAAGGTGAGTCACTGTAAAGACTTGATATTGAATTAGATGGAGGTAAGACAATTTTCAGAGGTCAGGGGGAAAAACTGAAAATGAAGATTTTATATTCATACTACAGGATTTTTAAAATGGCTGGCTCAGTACAAAATAAATTGAAACTGTGAATTCTATATGACATTGTGGGCACAGTTTATATGAGAAAGATGATATGGACTCCATCAGTGGGCCCATGCTCACAGAACAGGCTTTGACCCAGTATCCTAACGTTGTTGAAAACATATAAATTTATGTTTTAAATTAAAATGTTTGAGTTATATATGTTATCACTTCTTGATTTCCCTCACTTTATCAATCATTTAATGATCTAGATCATGTTGCATCAGAAGTTTTTTCCTGTCCTTATCAAAAAATGATGTGGTAGTTCACAGGGTAAATAAAAAAACAAATGTTTGCATGTTGAGGGAAAAAAAACCACCACCAATACCAACAGATGCCGTAAGAGTGAGGAACTACCCACTACTATAATCTTATTATATTATTATTATTATTATTATTATTATTATTATTATTATTGAGACAGAGTTTCACTCTTGTTGCCCAGGCTGGAGTGCAATGGTGCCATCTCAGCTCACTGCAACCTCCGCCTCCCGGGTTCAAGCGATTCTCCTGCCTCAGCCACCCGAGTAGCTGAGATTACAGGCATGCGCCACCATGCCTGGCTAATTTTGTATTTTTAGTTGAGATGGAGTTTCTTCATGTTGGTCAGGCTGGTCTCAAACTCCCAACCTCAGATGATCCACCTCCTAAAGTACTGGGATTATAGGTGTGAGCCTCCGCACCCAGCCCAAAAAGCTACTATATTAAAACTGAGTGATGATGGCAAATAAATAGAGAACAACACACTAGAATAGAAATCCAGAAATGGATATAAATGCATAGGAAATTAAATATATTCCAAATAAATTACAGATGGAACCATTTGAATGTAAAAAACTAAGCCATAAAAGCAACAGAAGAAACCATGGGAAAACATTCTTAATAATCGTAGAGCAGGGGGCACAGTGGCTCACACCTTTAATCCCAAGACTTTGGGAGGCCGAGGCGGGCAGGTCACTTGAGGTCAGGAGTTTGAGACCAGCCTGCGTAACACAGTGAAACCCCATCTTTACTAAAAATACAAAAATTAGCCGGTGTGGTGGCATGCACCTGTAATCCCAGCTACACGGGAGGCTGAGGCAGAAGAATCGCTTGAACCCAGGAGACAGAGGTTGCAGTGAGTCGAGATCACACCATTGCACTTCAGCCTGGGCAACAGAGCAAGAATCCATCTTAAAAAAAAAAAAAATATCACAGAGTAGAAAAGCCCTTTCTAAGTATCACACAAAGACCTAAGAGAAGTCATAAAATAACTGATTAATTTGACTTACTAAAAGTCATATAGTTTGGCACAGTAAAAGCCACCATAAGAAATGTCAAAAGACAAACTAGGAAAAGATATTTGCAACTCCCATTACAGACAAAGGATTGATTTCCTCAATAAATAAAGAACATCTATAAATCAGTAGGAAAAGACTAACAATCTATTGAAAATGGGAAAAAATAGGAAAAAGGTCATAGGGAAAAAATTTAATGACTCTTATAACATCTTTTCAGGCTAAGAGAAGTATAATCTTTACTTTTCTTTTTTTCCCCCTGAAATGGAGTCTTGCTCTGTCTCCCAGGCTGGAATGCAGTGGCGTGGTCTCAGCTCACTGCAAACTCCCAGGTTCAAGCAATTTTCCTGTCTCAGTCTCCTGAGCAGTTGGGACTACAGGTGCAGGCCACCATGCCAGACTAATTTTTGTATTTTTAGTAGAGACGGGGTTTCACCGTATTAGCCAGACTGGTCTCAAACATCCTGACTTCGTGATCCACCGCCGCGGGCTCCCAAAGTCTTGGGATTACAGGCATGGTGGTGGTGGTGGTTGTTTTGAGACAGAGTCTTGCTCTGTTGCCCTGGCTGGGGTGCAGTGGCACAATCTCAGCTCACTGCAATCTCCACTTCCCGAATTCAAGCAATTCTCCTGCCTCAGACTCTCGAGTAGCTGGGATTGCAAGCACGTGCCACCATGCCTGGCTAATTTTTGTATATGTGGTAGAGATGGGGTTTCACTGTGTTGGCCAGGCTGGTCTTTGAACTCCTGACCTCAGGTGATCCACCCACCTCAGCCTCCTGAAGTGTTGGGATTATAGGCGTGAGCTACCGCACCTGGCCTCTGGTAAGGGTATTTATATACATAAATTCCTGGAGAGTAATTTAGCAATAGCTATCAAAATTCAAATGAATATACCCTTTAATCTAAGAATTCTAGGAATTTATCCTATGGTAAAGGGCAAAACGATCTATACACAAGTACTGTTACTCACAGCAAATAACTAGAAACAATCTAAATATCCATTCACCAGGGGACTGGCTAAATAAGTGATGGTATATACATACAATGGAATATTATAAAATGACAGCTGTAAGGAAGAATGAAGCAGCTTTTCATGTAATGATATGGGATGAATTACAAAATGTATTAAGTGAAAAGGGCAAGATGCAGAATAGTTACTATTATTTTCATTTAAAAACTTGCAGGAATAGCAAAGAAAATTATTGGTGATTGATTTCATGAGCATAAAGATTCTCTGGAAGGGCTGGGCATAGCGGCTCGTGCCTTTGACCCCAGCACCTTGGAACCCAAGGTGGGAGGCTACCTGAGGCTAGGCACTTGAGAGCAGCCTGGGCAACATAGTGAAACCCCATCTCTAAAAAAATTTTTTTTTAATTAAAAAAAAATTCTCTGTCAGGAATATAGTAAATGGTAGTTTCTTATGTGGTCAGAAGGGAGCAAGACTTTTCACTATACACAATTTTATACCTTTTGCTTATTTAGCCATGTAAAATATACTGTTCAAAAATTAAATATTTTTAAAACTAGTTATAGAGTGATATATATAATACAATCTTGATATTTAAAAAAAACACACACATAAATACATAGAAAAAATAAGAAAACATACCTAAACGTTACAGTGGTTATTATTGGTTAGTGTTGGGATTATGGGTGGTATTTACTTTCCTGTAAAGTGTTTTTGGTTTTTTTCTGAATTTTCAACAAAGAAAATATATTACTTACATATTTAAAAAAAAACATAGAGGTCTTTTTTATTATTATTGATTTTTTTTAAAAATTGGACTATCTATGTTGCCAAGAACTAGTTATTTCTTGATGGTGGCAAAAGGAGGAATCCTTTCACTTCTCCTATTCAGCTGAGCAATCTCAGGAACTACATGTCTCCACATTTCTAAGCAACAGAAAAGAGGCTATCAAATATGCCTTCCCTTATGGAAGGACTAAAAAGGTAGCCCAGATGCAGGCTGTCAAGAAAAATGAGATCCCTCTAAGAATATGATCATGATGTTACAGCTTTCCTAAGGCCCAGAATGATTTTTTAAAAATACAACTCACATTCCATAACACATCCTTTTGAAAGCACAGAGGGGATGTGACCAGCATGAATCATTGTATCAGCCCCTCCTCCCAACAAGGGCGCAACACCAAGAATAGCTCCGTGATGACGCAGCAGCCTGAAACCTTTCAAAGCCTTAATCTTTCAAAGGGAGGAAATGAAAGGGAAAAACAAGTTCTTGACAAGGACTTTAATTCTTAGATCTTTACAAGGCAGAAAAGCAGAAAGGAAATTGTTGTGGATCTTTTGTTTTTGATTCTTCCCATTAAAGCCTGCAGGTGCTAAGTGTGTGATTATACACATGACAAATCTGCCTGATTCGCTCTGTTTCTGATAATGAACGCTACTGGGGTTCTCAGAAGGATGGGAGGAACGTAAAGAAGGAGAGACAGAAGATAAAATAAAAACAAATGAAAAATTAAAAATACTACTGCTATTTTGCAGATGACCATAAGCTTTGATATTTTTCATTCTGATGATCAAATACTTTCACAGATATTATCACTTTTTTTTGAGACGGAGTTTTGCTCTTATTACCCCAGCTGGAGTGCAATGGCGCAATCTCAGCTCACTGCAACCTCCACCTCCTGGGTTCAAACAATTCCCCTGCCTCAACCTCCCAAGTAGCTGGGATTACAGGGGCACACTACCACACCCGGCTAACTTTGTATTTTTAGGAGGGACTGGGTTTCACCATGTTGGTCAGGCTGCTCTTGAACTCCTGAGCTCAGGTGATTCACCCACCTTGATCTCCCGAAGTGCTGGGATTACAGACAGACATGAGCCGCTGTGCCTGGCCAGATATTATCACTTTTAATAACTGTAACAAGATATGTGAATAGTGTTTTGCATTTATCAAGCTTCTTTCATTTGAGAGTCTCACTGACTTGACTTGCATTTCTCTTTGAGGCACAGATGGTGAAACTGTCATGTAATATGGTTAAGTGATTACTCTAGATGACAGTTTAATATTAGTAACAAGGCCCAAAAAAGAACCCATTTGCTATTAGGACACAAGTACCTGACCCACTGAATAGCAGTACCACTAATCTGGTAGCTATTTCGGTCAGCAGCCTGGGAAACTTGCTTTGAGTTTCTTTTCTGTAAAACATGTTGGCATGATTCCCAACTTTCTGACTTGGGAGACTGAGCAGGCCAATGCCACAAACAAGTGTAAAGAACATCAAGAAGAAGGGCAATCTCATGAGAGAAAACAAGTTTAGTTTTGGTCATACTGTGCTCAGCCTTGAAAGACAGACAGTGGGACAGCAATGTACAGGAGACAGGTAGTCCTCTGGATCTAGAGTTCAGCAGATGCCTGAGGTAGGGATTGTCAATGGGTGAGAGAGGGTGCAAGCTGAGTGGATAGGACTGCTTCAGGAAAGCACACAGGGTAAGACGACAGAAGGGCATATGGCAGAATTCCTTAAAAAAAAAATCCAAGAGGAAGGAATTCCCCAGAAAGACTGAGGATGGTCACAGAGGTAGGACAATGTCTCTGTTAACAGCAGAAAATAATGTCATACAAGTCAAGGCACAACAATGGCCACAGTGTTGAACAGAGGATGATGTCTAAAGGAGAAATGTTCATTGGATTTGATAATGTGGATTTCATTTTATTGAAATCGCAGTGTAAGATCACCAGAAGTAAGGACAGAAATCAGATTTTGGTGGGTCGATGTGTTTTGCAAATTCCAGTGTTCTTATTTTTTTCCAGAGGACTACAGCTAACTGGAAACTAAAAAATGAAAGAAACATAACTTCTGTGCCACAAACAATGCTAGGCAAATTTGCATGCCATTTCATTTAATTTTTGCATGAACCTTTATTTATATTATGAACTAAATACTATTATCCTCATTTTTATAGATGAAAAGGGCAAGGCTCAAAAAAGTTAATATTACCTAATAATTGACTGACGGCTATGTTTTTTAATGCTTTTCATGTATTATCTCATCTAATTCTCACCACAACCCTGAAGTGGGTAGTAGTGTTACCTTCTCATCTTACAAGTGAAGAAACATGGGAGACTGAGGCAAGCGGATCACCTGAGGTCAGGAGTTTGAGACCAGCCTGGCCTACATGGCGAAATCCCATCTCTACTAAAAATATAAAAATTAGCTGGATGTGGTGGTGCATGCCTGTAATCCCAGCTACTCGGGAGGCCGAGGCAGGAGAATCGCTTGAACCCAGGAGGCGGAGGTTGCAGTGAGCGAGATTGTGCCACTGTACTCCATCTTGGGTGACAGAGTGAGACTTAGTCTCAGAAAAAAAGAGGAAATAAAGACAAAAGAGTTATAATCTGCCCAGCACCGCACAGTTAATGGTGAAGCTAAGATTAACATGTGAGCAGTCTGATTCAAAAGTCCACAATTTTAACTACTATGTCACTTTATTTCCCATGGACCTGAGCAATGAGTCTAGATTTTGATCTAGGTTCTAACAGATTCCAAAGCCTTTTGTCAATCTATTATACAATGTTGCCTTGATATTCCTAGAATGGTACTTTTTGTTGTTTTGGGTTTGCTTTTTTTTGAGAGAGAATCTCACTGACACCTAGGCTGGAGTACAGAGGCACAATCATAGCTCACTGCAGCCTCAACCCCCCAGGCTTAAGCAAACTTCTCACCTCAGCCTCCTGAGTAGCTGAGTCTATGGGCATGCACCACCATGGCTGGCTAGTTTTTTAAATTTTTTACAGAGATAGGGATCTCACTGCGTTGCCCAGGCTGGTCTTGTTCTCCTGGCCTCAACTTCCCAAAGTGCTGGAATTTTAGGCATGAGCCACCACACCCAGCCAAGTATACATACTTTAATACCATTTAGTTGATTAGCTCTTTTCCAATGTAATTACTAACTGAGAACAAATTCTGATAAAAAAGAAAGATAAGCTTAGAGTTCAAGGAACTATACTAGGCCCTGACAGGGGATGTGAGTGTTTGAGAACACGCAATTAGCTCTGTATTTGTGAGGTCTGATTTTTTTTTGGGAGGATACCAAACCCCAATGACTCACTCCAAATTTTATCCAAAACCAAAATTTATTTAAAACACTGCAAATGCAGTAACTGCCAAAGAGAAAGCAGAAAGCTTTAAGTATTATTAGCTTCTACTCATTTCAAAACTCAAAGCTGATTAGAGTTTTTGAGCATATAAAGAAAAAGAAACTCAACATCAATAAAGTTTACATTGTAAAAATTTAAGCTACAATCAAACTACCATTCATAAGCATCAACAAGGTATCTATAAAGTAAAACTCAAAGGGCATTCTAAATATGACAATATCTTATAAATATTTCTTAGAGGTGTCCTAGGATGCTAGGAGGAAAATTCTAATGAGTCATAGTGTCCTCCTCCTCCTCATCACAGCACATACTTGGATAGCTCTTCCAATTCTATTAACGCTTTACGTGCATTAACTCATTTAATCCTCATAACAACCCTGGAGGTGGACAGATACTACCTCATTTACTGGTGAGAAAACCAAAGCACGAAGATGTTAAGCATTTTGCCCAAGGTTAGCAAATACACAAAGAAGCTGAAAACTAAATCCAGGCAGTCTGGCTCTACCCTGAGCCACACTATCTATTAACTGCTCGTGTTGTAGTTAACATGAGTTAACCACTAACTCCTCTTTTCCGCAGTCACTTTTATGCCTGCTAGTTTTCACATATATTTTGAGGATAAAGTCTCACTACCCCTACAAGGAAAGTACATAATTCTTTCTTCCTGTTACTAATTTGAAGTAAAGATAGTAATAACAAAAGTCTAAATTTAGGGAACAAGATGCAAATTCTAAATCCAAAAAGAATCACAGGAAGAACTGCTTATTTTGTCTCAGGAAAGAGATGTTAATTCTAATTACACCAATCTTACCGTGCTTAAGCAATTAATTATCACTGGAACACACTGTCTTCTAGGTAAAAGGATTTCCCATAGGAAAGTACTTTTTTTTTTGAGACAGAATCTCACACTGTCGCCCAGGCTATATATAGTGCAATGGAGCAATCTCAGCTCACTGCAATCTCTGCCACCTGGGTTCAAGCAATATCCTCCCTCAGCCTCCTGAGTAGCTAGGACTACAGACGTGCACCACCACGCCCAGCTAATTTTTTTTTTTGTATTTTTAGTAGAAATGGAGTTTCAACATGTTGGCCAGGATGGTCTCAATCTCCTGACCTCGTGATCCGCCCGCCTCGGCCTCCTAAAGTGCTGGGATTACAGGCGTGAGCCACTGCACCCAGCCAGGAAAGTACTTTTTTTTTTTTTTTTTTTTTTTTTTAAGACGGGGTTTCACCATGTTGGTTAGGCTGGTCTTGAACTCCCAACCTCAAGTGATCCGCCCGCCTTGGCCTCCAAAGTGCTTGGATTACAGGCGTGAGCCACCACGCCCGGCAGGAAAGTACTTTTAATGTAACTGAGCACATGGAGTTTCAGCTTCTCATTCTTTTTTTTTTTTTTTTGAGATACAGTCTCACTCTGCTGCCAGGGCTGGAGCGCAGTGGAATGATCTCAGCTCACTGCAGCCTCTGCCTCCAGGGTTCAAGTGATTCTCCTGCCTCAGCCATCTGAATAGCTGGGATTACAGGTGTGTACCACCATGCCTGGCTAATTTTTGTAATGTTAGTAGAGACAGAGTTTCGCCATGTTGCCCAGGCTGGTCCTGAACTGATCTCAAGTGATCTGTCCCCCTTGGCCTCCCCCAAAGTGCTGGGATTACAGGCGTGAGCCACCACACCTGGCCACCTTCTCATTCTGTAGAAACATTTCATGCATGAAAGTCAGAAATAAGTGAACATATTTTTGCCTTGGCTGGCTGCTTTTCTTCCTTTATCCTACCTACTTCTGAAAAAAACAGCATAGTTTTAAAACCAAAACTAATATTCAGAAGAAAAAGCTTCCTGGCTGTGGTTGGCTAAGATTGGTTCTCCAAGATGTCTACATTCTAATTCCCAGAACCTGTGAATGTTACCTTTATGGCAAAAGGGACCTTGCAGGTGTATTTAAATTAAGGATTTTGAGATGGTACGATTATACTGGGTTATCCACATGGGCCCAGTGTAATTTTAAGAGTCCTTTTAGGAGGGAGGTAGGAATGGTCATAAGGAGAGAAAGGGATGTAAAAGTAGAGAGAGCCAGGTGCGGTGGCTCACGCCTGTAATCCCAGCACTTTGGGAAGCTAAGGCAAAAGCATCGCTTGAGACCAGGAATTCAACCCCAGCCTGGGTAACATAGTAAAATCCTGCCTCTACAAAAAATACAAAAATTAGCTGGTTGTGGTGGCGGGCACCTGCAGCCCCGGCTACCTGGGAGGCTGAGGTGGGAGGACTGCTTGAGCCCAGGAGGTCAAGGCTGTAGCGAGCCATGACTGTGTCACTGCACTCCAGCCTGGGTGACAGAGCGAGACTCTGTTTCAAAAAACAAACAAAAATGGGGGCAGAGACAAATTGGAAGTTGCTGTTAGCTCTGAAGATGCAGGAAGTGGCCAAGAGCCAAAGAATGCAGGTAACCTACTGAAGCTGGAAAGGCAAGGAAATGGATTCTCCCCCAGAGCCGCCAGAGGGAGTGAGGCCCTGCAGACACCTTGGTTTCAGCCCCGTGAAACTCATTTCGGACTTCTGATCTCAAGAACTGCAAGATGATAAATCTGCGTTGTTTTACGTCATTATTTGTAGTTACTTGTTACAGCAACAACAGGAAATTTAAAAGCTGACCTAATCTCTTGTTGCTGATTTGCTGTCCTACCCAGTGATGTATTCATTCCATTAACATCTATGGTACATCAGGCACCATGTGAAATGTTCTGTATACAAAAAACTGTATTAAGTCACAGCTGCTCTCAGGAGTTCACAGACGACTGGCCTTCATCTCCTTCCTGCCAATGTGACTGCTTCTGTTCAACAAGTGAGTCAGCCAAAATGGCAAAAAAAGGAGTCCTGTGTACCTGGTCATGGAGAAGCCCGTGGTAGAGGATGCTCTGCATGTCCCTGCAAAGCCGCTCCAAGCCACCACACTTGGACCAGACGTTGGGGCTGTTGGCTGACACCAAGCCTTCCACCGTAGTCTTCAAATTACCCAGCAACTGCCAGTGCTCCCTCCTGCAAGGGCATCAATTACAGCAACAGTTATTACCTTTGTTGTACCTGATCTTGATCATATCAAAGAAAGGCTAAGCCGAGGAGCCTCCTGCCCCATATCCTAACATTCTCTCCCCTATTAATTTTTACTTGGAGGAAGACTCAACTCTGAGAAAATTAAAATTGTGAACAATACTAATATAAAGACAAAAACCAAAAACCAAAACCCCTCACATTCAAATGGTACATTATGCTTTGTAAAGTGATTTCCATCTACTACCTCACTCAATCCTCACATAAGTAGCTTATAACCCTAAGTTTAAAGGGGTATAACCTGTTCAGATCCATTTTTATTTTTTGAGGCAAGGTCTTACTCTATCTCCCAGGTTGAAGTGCAGTGGCACGATCACAGCTCACTGAGCCTCAACCTCCCAGGTTCAGGCTCCTAAGTAGCTGGGAACTACAGGTGTATATTGCCACACCCAGCTAATTTTTAAATTTTTTGTAGAGATGGGGTCTCACTATGTTGCCCAGACTGGTCTCCAATTCCTGGCCTCAAGTGATCCTCCCACCTCAGCCTCCCAAAGAGCTGGGATTACAGATGTAAACCACTACACTCAGCCTAAAATCCATTTCTCTTCTTTTTTTTTTCTTTTTTTGAGATAGAGTCTTGCTCTGTCACCAGGCTAGAGTGCAGTGGTGCAATCTCGGCTCACTGCACCCTCTGTCTCCTGGGTTCAACGGATTCTCCTGCCTGCCTCCTGCATAGCTGGGACTACAGGTACGTGTCACCACATCCTGCTAATTTTTCTATTTTTAGTAGAGACAGGGTTTCACCATGTTGGCCAGGATCGTCTCGATCGCTTGACCTGGTGATCTGCCCGCCTCGGCCTCCCAAAGTGCTGGGATTACAGGCACAAGCCACCGTGCTTGACTGTAAGATCTATTTCTTAACAATGACAGTACCTGCACGAGATACAAAAAAAGGCATCCACTCAGAACCAGACATCTTTTGCCAAACAAAAAAGGCCAAAAATGATTTCTGATTTACTATATTTCCAAGTGCTAACTACAGCATAGTGAAGAACAGAAACTCTAGGACTAAGGTGGTCACTAAAATGTCACTTATGGTTATACTGTAAGAAATGGCCATTGCAGAGGCCAACGGACTGCCAACTTTTGCTCAGTGGCTCTGTATATCCTATGCTTCTTTCTTCCTCAGAGCTAACTAGCTTGAGGAAGAAAGATTTCTTAGTGACATAGTTTTCACATGCCAACAGGTTACAATCTGGTCTCACAGGCCTGAGAATCTGTCTGACTCATGAAGTGACTCTGCCTACCTGTGTTCTGATTCATTCTGTATGGATCCTACAAGGTTAACTGTAAAAGAAAGTTATGAGGCCAGGGGTGGTAACTCAGACTTGTAATCCCAGCACTTTGGGAGGCCAAGGCAGGTGGACCCCCTGAGGTCAGGAGTTCGAGACCAGCCTGGCCAACATGGCAAAATCCCATCTCTACCAAAAAATACAAAACTTAGCTGGGTGTGGAGATACACACCTGTAATCCCAGCTATTCGGGAGGCTGAGAAAGGAGAATCAATTGAACTCAGGAGGCAGAGGTTGCAGTGAGCTGAGATCACGCCATTGCACTCCAGCCTGGGCAACGAGAGTAAGACTCTGTCTCAAAACAAAACAAGAACATCATGATAAATCCTGAAAGCAAACATTAAGTACTCTGTCATCCTAGGGCTTTGATTCCAAAATTATAGAAACAGCATTGACATCTTAGAAACTTTGAGCATGCTGGGCGCAGTGGCTCATGCGTATAATCCCAGCACTTTGGGAGGCTGAGTTGGGCGGATCACAAGGTCGGGAGTTTGAGACCAGCTTGAGCAATATGGAGAAACCCCGTCACTACTAAAAATACAAAAAACTAGCTAGGTGTGGTGGCACATGCCTGTAATCCCAGCTACTTGTGAGGCTGAGGCAGAAGAATCACTAGAATGCGGGAGGCAGAGGTTGCAGTGAGCCAAGATTGTGCCACTGCACTCCAGCCTGGGCAACAGAGTGAGACTCCGTCTCAAAAAAAAAAAAAGAAAAGAAAAGAAAAGAAACTTTGAGCACTAAGATCTAACTATAATTTCCTCTGGACAAAGCCGAAGACTTTCCCTTCCTCACAATAAATGTCCCTGAGGAGCCAAAGCTACAAAAGAATGTGGCTTTTATTCTAAGATACATCAAACAATCTATATTTGGTATCTGCTCATATAAAAGTAAACTTTTGAAAAAATTAGATTTACATATCTACTCTATTTAGTGTCTTCACCTTATAAAAAATTTTTGATTGATACATAATTATACATATTTATAGTGTACTATGGGTTACTTTGGTACATGAATACATTGTGCACTGATCACAACAAAGTAATTAGCATACCCATCACCTTAAATGTTTATCATTTTCTTGTGATGAGAACATTAAAAAACCTCTCTTCCAGCTATTCTGAAAACACCACACATGGCTGTTAACCGTTGTCATCTTACGAACTAGAACACCAGACCTTATTCCTCATATCTAACTGTAACTTTGCACTTGCTGACCAATCTCTCTCCATCCCCTTCTTCCTGCTACCCTCCTCATCCTCTGGCAACCACTGTTCAACTCTGTACTTCCATGAGAACAACTTTTTAGATTACACGAGTAATAGCATGTGATAGTGTGATAGCTGTCTTTCTGTGCCTGGCTTATTGCACTTAATGTAACACCTTCCAGGTTCATCCATGTGGCCAAAACAAAGAATTTCATTCATTTTTAATGCTGAATTATATTCCATAGTGTATATACACCCCATTATCTTTAGCCATTAACCTGTTGGACTTTTTTTTTAAAGACAGAGTCTCACTCTGTCGCCCAGGCGAGTGCAGTGGTATGACCTTGGCTCACTGCAACCTCTGACTCCCATGTTCAAGGGATACTCCTGCCTCAGCCTCCCACGTAGCTGGGATTACAGGTACAGGCCACCATGCCTGGCTAATTTTTGTATTTTTAGTAAGACGGGGATTTACCATGATGGCCAGGCTGGTCTCGAACTCCTGGCCTCAAGCAATCTGCATAACTCAGCCTCCTAAAGTGCTAGGATTACAGGCATGGGATATCGTGCCCAGCTGCCGATGGACATTTAAGTTGATTCCATATCTTGGCTATCATGAATAGCGCTGCAATAAATAGAGGAGTGCAGGTATCTCTTTGATACACTGATTTCATTTCCTTTGGATATATATTCAGTATTGGGATTGTTTGATCACATAGTAGTTCTATTTTTAACTTTTTGAAGAACCTCCGAACTGTTTTCCATAATGGCTGTATTAATTTATATTCCCACCAGCAGTGTGTAAAAGTTCCCTTTTCTCCACATCCTCACCAACACTTGCTATCTTCTGATTTTTTTTTTAATGTGTAGCTATGAGATTTGGTTTGCTAGTATTTTGTGAAGAATTTCTGCATTTATATTCATCAGGGATACTAGCCTGTAGTTTTTTCTCTTGTGTCCCTCTCTAGCTTTGGTATCAGGATAATGTTGCCTTGTAGAATGAGTTTGGAAGAATTCTCTCTCCTTCAATTTTCTGGAATAATTTGGGAAGAACTGGTATTAGTTCTTCAAATGTGTGGTAGAATTCAGCAGTGAAGACATCTGGTCCCAGGCTTTTCTTTGATGGGAGACTTATTACTGATTCAATCTCATTACTCATTATTGGTCTGTTCAGGTTTTCTGTTTCTTCATGATTCAGTACTGGTGGGCTGTATCTGTCCAGAAATTTATTCATTTCTTCCAGGTTTTCCAATTTGTTGGCACAGAGTTATTTGTAATAGCTCCTAGTGATTCTTTGTATTTCTGTACTGTCAGTTGCAATGTCTCCTTTTTGTCTCCGATTTTATTTATTTGAGTCCTTTTCCCCCTTGGTCTAGCTAAAGATTTGTTAATTTTATATTTTGAAAAAAAAAAAATACACACAACACTTTTGTTAATCTTTTATTTTTTCCAGACTCTATTTCATTTATTTCTGCTCTGATCTTCATTATTCCTTTCCTTCTACTAATTCTGGGTTTTGTTTGTCCTGGTTTTCTAGTTTCTTGAGATGCAACAATAGGTTGAGCTCTTTCTACTTTTTCAACGTAGGTGTTACTTGCTGTACACTTCCTTCCTAGTGCTACTTCTGCAGTATCCCAGTTTTGGTATGTTGTGCTTCCATTGTCATTTGTCTCAACAAATTTTCTATTTCCTTCTTAATTCTTCATTGACCAACTGGTTGTTCATGAGCATGTTGTTAAATTTCCACATATTTGTATAGTTTCCTAAGTTGTTCTTGTTATTGATTTCTAGTTGTATTGCATGGTAGTCAGAAAAGATACTTGAATGGTCAGGTGTGGCGGCTCATGCCTGTAATCCCAGCACTCTTCCGGTCAGGAGTTCAAGACAGCCTGGCCAACATGGCAAAACCCCATTCCAACTAACAATACAAAAAGATTAGCTGGACGTGGTGGTGCGTGCCTGTAATCCCAGCTATTTGGGAGGCTGAGGCAGGAGAATTGCTTGAATCCAGGAGGGAAGGTGGAGCTGAGATTGTGCCACTGCACTCCAGGCTAGGCAACAGAGTGAGACTCCGTCTCAAAAAAAAATACTTCATATGATTTCAATTTTTAAGTTTGTTGAGACCTGTTTTGTGACCTATCATATGATACCATATATCCTGTTCCACGTGCTGTTGAGAAGAATGTACATCCTGCAGCTACTGAGTCGAATGTTCTGTAGATGTCTGTTAGGTCCACTTAGTCTATGATATAGTTTAAACTTTGCTGTTTCTTTGCTGATTTTCTGTCTGCATGATCTGTCCATTGCTGAAAGTGGGGTATCAAGAGTTCCCTGTTACTATATCAGAGTTTCTCTCTCCACCTAGGTCTATTAATATTCACTTTACATATTAAGGTGCTCCCATGTTGGATGCATGCATACATTAATATATAAATATACAGAAACACACAATTGTTATATCCTTTTGCTGAACTGAACCTTTTATCATTATATAATGACACTGTCTCTTTTTACAGCTTTGGATTTGAAGTCTATTTTCTCTGATAGAAGCATAGCTACTCCTGCTGTCTTTTGGTTTCCATTTGCATAAACTAACTTTTTCCATCCCTTCCCTTTGAGTCTATGTATGTCTTCACATGTGAAGTGAGATTCTTAGAAGGAGCATATGGTTATGCCTTATTTGTATGGTTTTTAAAAATTCATTCGGTCACTAGAAGTCTTTTTATCTGGAGAATTTAACCCATTTACATTTAAGGTAATTATCGATAAGTATGTTCTTACTACTGCCATTCTGTTACTTGTTTTCTAGTTTTTTTGTAGTTCCTTTCTTTCCTTTACTGTCTTCTTTTGTGGCAGTTGATTTTCTCTAGTAGTGTGTGTTGATTCCTTGCTTTTCAATTTTGGTGTGTCATAGGTTTTTGTGTTGTAGTCAGAATGAGGTTTACAAACACATTTTGTCGTTATAAAAAGTTATTTTATTTATTTATTTTTAAGTTTTTTTCTTGTGACATAGTCTCACTCTCACCCAGGCTGGAGTGTAGTAGCACGATCTCAGCTCACTGTAACCTCTATCTCCCAGGTTCATGCAATTATCATGCCTCACCCTCCTGAGTAGTTGGAATTAGAATTACAGGCACCCACCACCATGGCCAGTTAATTTTTGTATTTTTAGTACAGACAGCGTTTCACCATGTTCAAGACCAGGCCAGTCTCCAGCTCTTAACCTCAAGTGATCCACTCACCTCAGCCTTCCAAAGTGTTGAGATTACAGGCGTGAGCCACCGTGCCAGGCCCATAAAAAGTTATTTTAAACTGACAGCAACTTAAGTTTGATCATAAAGATAGGAAAAGAAACAAACAAACAAAATCCATACTTTAACTCCATTCCTCCCCACATTTGGGATTTCTGAAGTACCATTTTGCATATTTTTGTATTTTCTATCTCTTTAGTGTCTCCATCTTTTTAGGATCATTTACCCTAATGATATAATTATCAATATCAGAGAGTTGAAATACTAAATTCAACTGAATCTTATACATAGTAGTTGGATTAACCCAATATGCCTAAATCTTAGATGCAAGTAAACAAATAACAATGGAGAAATAAAATATCCTTTCCCTATTCTTCAACCACGCTTTCAGCAGATAACGTCAGTTTTTCCTATGACCTGTTTGGTAATACTTATTTGAATGGTATCACCCTGTATTCCCATGTAATCTTTATATGAGCGTAATCAAGATCTTTGAAGTGTATTGGTTCAAAGCAGCCCTTGGTATGGCCACTTCTGCAAGCATACAGAATGTTCTCCTTTAATCACCAAAAACTAAATGCACATCTCTCTGTCTCACCCTATGCCAAGACAGAACTAGGCCCAAGCGGCAAGGGAGAACATAACCCATCTCTACATTAATCATTTTCGTCAACTCACAATACAGCCAATCTCAGAATACAATCCCAACTATTTTCTTCTGGGAGGATCTTGACCACATTCCTCCTTTAAAGAGGAACAGAAATTGCTTAAGTGACTCAAAGAAGTATGTCTGGGGAAAAACAAAAAACAGTTTTCCTAAATGTCAACTCAGTCTTGAGCTTACCATACTATAACAAGTAACACTCAAGATTAAAGTAAAAAGCTGCAAAATTCTGTAAAGTGTTACACTATATAACTAATACATAACTAAAACATAATCACTAAAACTATATATGTATCTTATATATGACACATATAAAATATATAATAAGTAGTAAATAAGTGAAAGTACCATACAATTGCAAAGTGAGATTCAAGGTAAGAAATATATATTGGCCTATCTTCAATCCCCAAATATTCTTTTTAGTGGTAAAAGGAAACAGCCTCAGCTTACTGGCATATCCCTTCCACAATGAGCTGTTTATCTGGAACAGGCTCATGATATCATTACCTGAGATCATAGCTGAAATCAGGTTGTCCCAAGTCAGTTAATGATTTGATCCCTGAAGTGGAGGAAGAAAGGTGTGATATCCATATGATGGAATATCATGAAAGAAATAAAACTTTTGATCAAAAAGTTTCCAAAGCTAATTATAGCATATTAAAGTATAAACAGCAGAATGTAAAATTAGATTTATAATCTCAACATAAAAATATGAAAAGAAATAATATGTTAATAGTGGTGACCTTTAGTAGTATGGGGGGAATTGTAGAGAAGAGGGTAATTGTTTAGGCCTTTCCTGAGACTAGCAATTAATAAAGGATCAGTAGACTGGGTGCAGTGGCTCACGCCTATAATCCCAGCACTTTGGGAGACTAAGGCAGCTGGATTGCTTGAGCTCAGGAGTTCAAGACCAGCCTGGACAAAATGGCAAAATCATGTCTCTACAAAAAAACTAAAACATCCCTCCCCACTAAAAAGGATCAATAATCTGAACAAACAAGAAGCTAGAAAACACCATACAGGATTTTTTAAATGCTCAAGTATCAAGGGCTTCTCTGCTGAAAGACTGTGGTCAGGCAAGCCCCTGGGACTTTTAATGCCAGAAATTACTTCCTGGAAAGAAGTAATGGGTTCTTCCCTCAGGTAGAAAAAAATATAATTAAGTGAAATAATTATTGGTAACACTAAGGTAGTGAGAGATATCACATTTATATATATATACACACACACACACACACATATTTTGAGACAGAGTCTTGCTCTGTGGCCAGACTGGAGTGCAGTGGCGAGATCTCTGATTACTGCAACCTCTGCCTCCTGGGTTCAAGCGATTCTCCTGCCTCAGCCTCCTGAGTAGCTGGAATTACAGGCATGAGCCACCATGCCCAGCTAGAATCTTCTTTTTTTTTGTAGAGATGGGAGTCTTACTAGGTTGCTGAGACTGGTCTCAAATTCTTGGGCTCAAGCAATCACCTGCTTTGGCCTCCTAAAGTGCTAAGATTACAGACATGAGCCACTGCACCCAGCCGAAGGGGAGTCTTCATGTCCAGGAGGGAGTGGGCAATGCCCGCAGGTGCTTCAATCGCTTCCCCATCACACGAGGGATATCAACAGATTTAACATAAGGAATATCCCTTATGTCAGAACTCTAACCCCCAACAAATTCCTTAGCATGGAGGTGAAAAATTCTCCATCACTGGCACCAATCTAAACACCAACTTTGCTGCTCAGTACTCCTCAAGTCAGAGACAGGCACTCTATCACACACCGTTACAAACATACCCACCTCACTCCTACTTCCATGACTTTCAAAGCCTCTTCTCTTCTCATCCCATTCAGGGATTCAGGTTCAGCACTAATGCAACTTTCTCTCAAAAGGTTCCAAACAATCTGACCCACTATAACTCCTTTCTTAGAACCCCAAAAGCGTATGTTGTTGATATACCATTCCTTCTAAAAATACTTTAAAACTGTTATTTAATGTTACATAACTTGTTTCCTGAAAGAAAGGGACTAGGTATCTTCTATTTCTTTTGTATTTTATTTTATTTTTGAGATGGAGTTTTGCTCTTGTTGCCCAGGCTGGAGTGCAGTGGCACAATCTCAGCTCACTGCAACCTCTGCCTCCTGGGTTCAAATGATTCTCCTGCCTCAGCCTCCTGAGTAGCTGGGAATCCAGGCGCCCGCCACCACGCCTGGCTAATTTTTATATTTTTAGTAGATATGGGGTTTCACCATGTTGGCCAGGTTGGTCTCAAACGCTTGACTTCAAGTGATCTGCCTGCCTTGGCCTCCCAAAGTGCTGGGATTACAGGCATAAGCCACTGCACCAGGCCTAGACGCACATCTTGACCAAGCCATTTAAACTCTTGAAGCTTCAATTCCCTCACTGTAAAATGGAGACAACAGCTGCTTCACAGGGTAGAGTATAACTGACGGTCTCTGGAAAGCACTATCACGGAGCAGAGAATAATATTCTCTTTTCTCTGTCATTTTCCCCCTCTGAACTCCATTGCATAAATCTAATAAATCCGACAAAATCAGGAAGGGTACCTAAAATAAAGCCTTCTTACCCATTCTGCTTCAAAAAAAAATTCTGCCAAAAATTCTATAGGACTGGACAGTCTGCAACATAATTAAGTTTGGTCGCGGTGTCCCACGTCCAAATTATATCGCCACTGCATTTAAACTAAGGTGAAATCTGTGGGTAAGCACAGAGTGCAAGGCCCTGTTTATGCTGTCGGTCCTCCCACCGAAGTAAGAAAGCTAGGAAGGACTTCCTCAAATAGTGGATGTCACTTGTATATAGTAAAGACTTAAATCTGCTTGATGGAATGGAAGAAACTTACAAGGTTTTACTGCAAAACAATGAGGCTGATTTCATAAGACATGTAAGAAAGACAATCTTATTACTTCACAGGCTCATCTTATACCATCTAGGTAGCAGAATGCTTTACAAACAAGGGAAAGCGGGCACACAACACCACTTCAACAGCAATGGCACAGAAAGAAAGACAAGTGTTCCGGTCTCTTCAATTTCTGGTATAAGATTTAAAGGCAAAAGGTATGCTGGGCATAGTGGTACGTGCCTGTAATCCTAGTCACTCAGGAGGCTGAAGCGGGATTGCTTGACTTCAAAAGTTCAAGTCTAGCCCGGGCAACAATGCGAGAACCCTTTAGAAAACAGAAACAGCTGTGGGGAGAGGAATGCGGAGAAACGCTTCAGGCTTAGAGTCCTTGCAGTCAGCTGAAACATCCTTCCCCTCCTGGGTTCAGACAACAGCAGTTTCCCCAGAAGCTTCAAGGGTATGTTTCTGTAACTTTTGTACTACAAATTGAACTAGCAATGTGGGCCGCTTTAAAATCATGCGATCATCCTGCTTTGCTGCCAGTTCTATATAAACTGTTAACCCTGAGCATGATCAAAGAGGGATGGGAAATAAATAAAATAGGAAATTTAAAAATGTGAAAATGAACAGGAGAAATGGGAAGAAAGCGACACTCTCAATGACAACAGTTCCACTAGCATCTGCCCAACTGTGAGAGGCATGACCACATAGTTAACGTTTTCATTCCTCAAACAAATATTCACTGAACACCAGCTACATGTCAGTTACTGTGCTAGGCACTGGTGGTTAAAGAGGAAGAGTCCTATCTGTCAGGAAATTCAGAACGTAATGGGGGAAATGGGCAATTATATAGCCATGCCATGAAGTGAGATGTACTCTAATAGAGAGAGATGCTTCTAAAGGAGCGTCATGTACGGTTGACTAAGAACTCTTCAGACAAAGAGGGAGCTATTGCAGCAAGTGTAGAAAAGCAAGAATGAGAATGGCGAGAAAGATGTGGGAGTGGACAAATGTGCCATGGTTCTGTAACTGAGAACTTCATAAGTACTAACATAAAGATTGAATACCAGAGTGAGGAGTTTTGACACAGAAAATATTCTATTTTCAATGGGAAAACCACTGAATGTGACTTTTGCTTTGAGACAGTGTCTTGCTCTGCTGCCCAGGCTGGAGTGCAGTGGCACCATCTCAGCTCACAGCAATCTCCGCCTCCCAGGTTCAAGCCATTCTCCTGTCTCAGCCTCCTGAGTGGGATTATAGAGGTGCACAACCAGGCCTGGCTAATTTTTTGTATTTTTAGTAGAGATGGCGTTTTGCCATGTTGAACAGGCTGTTCTTGAACTCCTGACCTCAGCTGACCCATCCATCTTGGGCTCCCAAAGTGCTGAGATTACAGGCGTAAGCCACCAAGTCCAGACAACCACTGAACATCTCTGAGAAAAATATTACAGTAACTTTGTTTCTGAAAAAATAATCTAGAGGGAGAGAGATCTAAGATGGCCGATTAGGAACAGCTCAGGATTGCAGCTCCCAGTGAAAGTGCAGAGGGTGAGTGGACGCCGCATTTCCAGACGGACTTTTATTACCCCCAGACCAGGAGATTCCCAGGCGGAGCAGCCACACGGGTCGCCAGTGCGGTTGTTTTGGCCGGCGCAACTGTTTTGGCCAGCGCAGCTGTTTTGGCCGGCGCGGCTGCTTTGCCACCGCCCCGGCACGGCGGGTCTCTGTACAAAATACACTGGTCTGCGTGCCCTTTTAACTGGTGAGTGGAGCTACGGGAAGGTAGATTAAAAGGGGGACTGAATCAGGGAGCCAGCCCAGGAGATCCCCAGGCAAAAAAGTGCTACGAATCTCAGCACTGCTGTTTCAGCCTGCGCAGTGTGTCCCCGCAGGGGAAATCACACAGATCCCGGCGCCTTTTGAACAGGCGACTGGAACACCTGGGAGTCGACCATTCAACTAAAAAACAAAAGGCTCTGAGACAGCGAGCCAGGTGATCAGGCTCGGCTAAAACAGCAATTGGAAACACTCTTGGTTAAGAGTTTCGCAGGGGGCACAGCTGAACCCGGGATGGTCCAGTTCTGTGGGGGAGGGGTGTCCGCCATTACGGGGCACTCCACCACTACAGAGGTAGTCCGCCATTGTGAAGGCAGCCTGCTGTTGCCGAAGCAACCCGCCGCTGCCGAGGCAACCTGCCATTACAGAGGCGGGCCACTATTGCCGAGGCAGTCCTAATTACACCCATATAAACAGGACTGCAGGGGAGTTCACACGGCAGCTGGGCGGAGCCCACAGCAGCTCAGCAAAGCCTCTGCAGGCAGACAGGGACTGGGCTGCCTCCTTGCTGGGCAGGGCAGCCCTGAAAAGAAAAAAAAACAGGCAGCAGCACAC